>PISX010006777.1:0-94334 GCA_004024625.1 Mellivora capensis | reverse complement strand
CATGACCTGAGCCGAAGGCAGCCGCTTAACCAACTGAGCCACCCAGGCGTCCCAAATAAGTAAAATCTTAAAAAAAAATAAAATGTGCAGTTTAAAAAAGACATGGGGGAATGCCTGGGTGGCACAGTTGGTTAAGCGGCTGCCTTCGGCTCAGGTAATGATCCCAGCATCCTGGGATCGAGTCCCACATCAGGCTCCTTGCTCGGCGGGGAGCCTGCTTCTCCCTCTGCCTCTGCCTGCCACTCTGTCTGCCTGTGCTCGCTCGCTCTCTCTCCCCCTCTCTCTGACAAATAAATAAATTAAAAAAAAAAAAAAAGGACATGGAACTCAGGGGGTGCCTTGTTGGCTCAGTCAGTTAAGCGACCTACTCTTGTTTATGGCTCAGGCCATGGTCTCTGGGTTTGGCAGTCAAGCCGTGCATTGGGCCCCACACTGGCGTGGAGCCTCCTCGGGATTCTCTCAGTCCCCCTCCCCTCTTCCCCTTCTCTCCCTGCTCCTTCTAAGAAAATAAATAACATTTAAAGTATTAAGAATAGTTAGGTCTTGAAAAAGTATGTGGGTTTTGTTTTTTTTTTAAGATTTTATTTATTTGACAGAGACAGGGAGGGAGGGAACACAACCAGGGGGAGTGGGAGAGGGAGAATCAGGCTTCCTGCTGAGTAGGGAGCCCATCACAGGGCTTGATCCCAGTACGCTGGGGTCCTGACCTGAACTGAAGGCAGACGCTTAACGACTGAGCCACCCAGGCACCCCTTGAAAAAGTTTTTGAAGGGTATGTAGGAAATAAGTTTCCTAAGTGTGTTATTTTTTATCAAGTATTAACCTGGCTTCGGATTCTCTAGGAGATACTTCTTGATCATCCCTATTTGCTTAATAACTTGTAAAACTAAAGTTACTTAAACTTATTGATTATATTAAACGTTTTTATGGGTATCTTTGAAGATTTTTGTTGTTTGTGTTTATAATTCTCTTGATCATGGTCTACTCTAAGCTTCACAAGGCTAAGAATTTGTTTTCCCTTTCATTTATGACTTTCAAAATACTAGACTGACTTGTTGAGGGTTCTCTATCAGAAAAGAAATTTAGAAACAAAGGTTTTGTTTAAGATTTTATTTATTTATTGGACAGACACAGCAAGAGCTGGAACACAGCAGGGGGCTGGGAGAGGGAGAAGCAGGCTTCCTACTGAGCAGAGAGCCCAATGTGGGGCTTGATCCCAGGAGCCTGGAACCATGACCCGAGCCAAAGGCAGACAGACCCTTAAGGACTGAGCCACCCAGGTGCCCCTGGAAACAAACTCAGCTGCATATCAGTGCCTAAAAAAAACCCTTCCATTGCTTCCTCCTTGCTCTTTATAACAATTGTTCTCCACTTTGCTCTGTCCCAAGATAAGGCCACCAATCCTTCCAACCGCCAGGAGGACTGGGAATACATAATTGGATTCTGTGATCAGATCAACAAAGAGCTTGAAGGGTGAGTCTCCAGGGAATTGGGGGGCAAGTGGGAGAGTTGCTGGAGAAGTCCAGATTGCCCAAGGAGGGCCAGGTGCGTAGCCCCGGGCTCAGTGCCTGAAAGCGTGGTCTGCTTCCTTGCAGGCCGCAGATCGCCGTCCGACTGCTGGCCCATAAGATCCAGTCTCCGCAGGAATGGGAGGCGGTCCAGGCGCTGACGGTAGGTCCTTTCGCTCTGACGGTGGATTTTAAGGAGCCCAGGCCTTTCCTGGTGCACCCACTGGGCTCTCGAGGTTTTCAGGGCTCACGTCCTATGGCAGCGGAAAGTTCTTAATACTAATGTCCAGAACATGTTCCATAAACTGAGCCACAAATGTGTGTGCCCTTGCATGAGGCACCGAGGCTGCAGAGAGCCCGGGGTGCAGTCCCTGCGGCACACCCCCCCACACACACCCCCACCCCCCCTCCACCCCCCCACACCCCGTCCAGTGGGAGAGGCCGAGTGACTGAGGGTGGGAGGTGGGGGGGGGGGTGCTGAGCCCAGGGTGGAGCTCAAAGGCGGCTTCTTGCAGAGATGCTGACAGAGCTGTCTTGCGGTTTAAAGAGTTGGCCAACTAAAGAAGAGTACAGCGAGTATAACTTGTTCTGTAGCTACAGTAATGCTCGTTCCTACTCAAGGCATCACACCGAGCGGCAGGTCTTAGTTGGAGGATTCAGAGCGTAGCCGCGCTCACAGGACCCCCGGGGCTCTCCCCGGACTTCATTCGGGGCGTGGGAAAAGACGTTGAGAAGGAAAGGACCCTGGGCTTCTGGATGGCGCACATGCACACCTGTTACAACTGTGGTTCTCAGCTGGGGGGGCTCTTGCTCCCCAGGGGACATTTGGCAGTGTCTGGAGACACTGGGCTGTCACCTCATGGGGTGCTGCTAGCATCTAGCAGGTAGAGACCAAGGATGTTGCTAGACATCTTCTGATGCACAGGACAGGCTTCCACGCAAAGAATGACCGGCCCAGCACGTCAGTAGTGGCGTGGCTGAAAAACCCAGCTTGACAGAGTCGGAAGCCAAGGAAGGGAACACGGGTGGAGCGCTCCTCGGCATGAACTCCAGCCCCAGAGCCACGGGCAGCACAGAAAGCACGAGGCAGTTTCGGGTGCCCCAGGAGGGAAATCGATGGGAGCAGGAGGGAAAAGATCACGTCATCAAAAACGAAAACCATTTCAGCATCCTCTCCCATCTCTGCACGATGCGGATCAGCTGGTAGAAGGCGCCGCAGACCCTGAGTCAGAGAAACTTTGTACCTCTGGGCCTCATTCCCTCGTCTAAACTCTGAGGGCAGAGCCTTGCAGGCCCACACCTCCTAGGACAGACACGCACGGTCTTGGTGTCTGGGTCTCGGAATCTCTTACTTTAGTTTTCGTTCAGCTTCCCCAGAAGAGGTTTGCGGTTCGAGGGACAGGAGGTGTCCACAGTCCTGTCGCCCTGACCTTCCCGGGGGCCGTGCACACCGCTTTCCCCATCAGCTCCTTCCTCAGGCGGAATCGTCCCGCGATCTGCGCGCAGGGGCTGCCTGGGCGCCAGCTCCGACGCAGGCCGCCCGCGCTGAGCGCCCCGTCCTGTGGCCGCAGGTGCTGGAGGCGTGCATGAAGAACTGCGGGAGGAGATTTCATAACGAAGTGGGAAAGTTCCGGTTTTTGAACGAGTTAATCAAAGTCGTCTCTCCAAAGGTCAGTCGGGGCGGCGTCCTCATTCAGAACTCCTTTGCTCCCCCCCGCCCAATCTTACTGGCTTCATGGTACAACTGCCTCTCCACAGAGCTGTCTTTAGAGAGCTGTCCATGTCCCGGCCTTAGGACTAGGCTCTGAGGGCAGCACAGGGCCCAGGAGGCCACAGGGGCGGGCAGCCCTCTGATGGACTCCGGGCCTGATGGTGAGAGGTGATGTGGCAGCAGGTGCGCGTGCATGCGGGTGGGGAGGGCTCCTGGGGACAGTGGTCACTTGGGTCCGTCTCACGGAGTTAGGCTCAGCTTCTCCGCTTCTGTGGCACGCTGGTGTGGCTTTTGTTCTGGGCACCACTGAAAGCACAGGGAGCAGTTTTTCATACTTAAGACGTTCTCATTAATTCCTTTGAGATAAAATGCTATTGTTTCTGGGAGATTGTGCGTGGAAACGCGGTGGTGGGCTCCCGGCTCCCTGCCTGAGCAGACCGTATCCCTGAGACAGCTTTGTCACGGGGGGTTTCCTCCCCTCCCCGTACTGTGTCACACATGCCTAACACCTGCTGGGTTGGGGTAGGCCTGAAGACTGGAGCGGACTGGCAACCCTTCATTCCCACGGTTCCTGCCTCCAGACAGCAGTTAGGAGGTTTTCCCATTTCCTTTTGTCTCTTAGTACCTAGGGGACAGGGTGTCTGAGAAAGTGAAGACCAAGGTTATCGAGCTGCTTTACAGCTGGACGTTGGCCCTGCCGGAAGAAACCAAGATCAAGGATGCTTACCACATGTTGAAGAGACAGGGTATGTGCTTACCTTCCCTCAGCCTTAAAGCAGCCCCAAAGGCTGGCTAAGGCCAGGAAGAATGAGGGGTGTCTGCCGTCCCTTTCTTCCTTCTGAGGACAAGAAGGGCTCAGCTGCGGTTTGATGGGCTGAGCCCTGGCAGGCCGTCATCCCAGGGATGGGCCTTGCCTTGCTGTGTGAGAAAAGGCATCAGGGTGACCCCAGTGTGAGCCAGCACTTTGCCCCCCTTGTGTTCCCTGTCAGGCATCGTGCAGTCTGACCCGCTGATCCCTGTGGACAGGACGCTGATCCCGTCTCCACCACCTCGTCCCAAGAATCCTGTTTTTGATGATGAGGAGAAATCCAAGGTACAGCACACCCCAGCCGATAGCGTCCTCAGATGAGGAGGGAGGGGGGCTCGCTCAGTGCTGTGGGAACTCCGGTTCTTCCGTGGTCTCTCAGGTGGGGTGCTACCTTTCCCTTTCCCTTTGGTACCTCCTCTTCCAGCTTTTAGCCAAGTTGTTGAAAAGCAAAAACCCAGATGACCTGCAAGAGGCCAACAAGCTCATCAAGTCCATGGTGAAGGAAGTAAGTGGCCCAGGGCCTTAGAGTGGAGGAACCTGGGACCACAGAGCAAGAGTCCCTTCCCCCAGCGTGAGGCCAGAGTGGGAGGCGCCCTGGAGCTTGGGGGGTAGAACGGATTAGAGGAGCACACACGGATGGGGGCAATTGAGGGCTGGGGGCAGGCTGTTATTTTAAAAGAAAAATTAGGTTGAGACTGAGGCCTTATGGTTCCCAAGAACCACGCATTAAAAGGAGCTTCCACCGGGACTAGCTTTTGCTCACATTCTCTGGTGCGACCCTTGCTGTGGGGCGTCAGGGGCAGTGGGATGAGTCTGGTTAAGCTTTCTCCTTGATCATCTTTGCTGTAGGATGAGGCGCGGATCCAGAAGGTGACCAAGCGTCTGCACACTTTAGAGGAGGTTAATAACAATGTAAAGCTGCTCAATGAGATGCTGCTTCATTACAGCAAAGAGGACTCTTCGGAGGCCGATAAAGAGCTCATGAAGGTAGGCACAACCCCGGGAGAGCCGTGCTCCGGGAACGCGAGCCAGCCTGTGCCCAGTACCGGCCCTGCTGTTCCTTGCTAATCAGCATAGCAACCAGCTTTGGGGGTGGTACCCCGCCTTTACACATGCTGTGGCTAACCTACTCAGGACAGAAGAGCTATGGGTACATCCGAGTCTGGGGGACTCTGCGGACCCGCCCCTGGGTTTCACTTCTCTCTGCCGCACCTTCTGCCTCAGCAACATTTGGGCAGAGACACCCACCATGTGCCCCGGATGCTGCACCTTAGTCCTTGGTTCTGTACTCTGAATTCTGAGCCATATGCCGGCTTCAGGGACAGGAAGGGACCTATTTCCCCTGGTTCTAAGCAGATATCCTAGGTGACACGGTGCGGTGGCAGCAGGAAAAGGCGTCCTCAGAGCCCCGTGCCACCAGTGACTGACTGTGGCAGTAGGGGAGCCCTTGACTTTCTGGACATGGACACTGAATTAGGTCATTGCCAGGGGGCCCTGTAGCTCACTTTAAGGTCTGGGATTCTTTCAGGAGCTCTTTGATCGGTGTGAGAATAAGAGGCGGACATTATTCAAACTAGCCAGTGAGACAGAGGACAATGACAATAGTTTGGGTGAGTCAAAGAATAGGATGACCTAGGAATTTGGATTTGGCCAGGGGGGGTGGGGGGAGTGTCATGGCCAAGAGTGAGAAGTACCTCTTTCTGCTCTAGGGGACATCCTCCAGGCCAGTGACAACCTCTCCCGGGTCATCAACTCTTACAAAACAGTTGTTGAAGGGCAGGTTATCAATGGTGAGATAGCCAACTCAGCCATGCCAGATGCGGAAGGTAAAATGTTCTAGTTCCCCATTTGGACCCATCCAGACCAGCCTCAGGCCCCACCAGCCAGCCATGAGTGCCTGACCTGCATGTCATCCCACGCGGCCCAAGGGGATTCTAAGCTCTTGCTGGTGCTCCCCAGGGGCCAGGAGCTATGGATAAGGTTTTCTTTGCTTGCTTTTCTTCAATTAGTTAGGCTGGAGGCTGTAGTCAGGGTTCTGCTTCCTGCTGTGCAGCCACTAGAGTGGCCCCCAATCATTTGTGTCCCCTTCCTTCCACCCCTCCAGGAAACCACTCTAGGAACCAGGGCACTCTCATCGACCTGGCTGAGTTGGACACACCAAGCAGTTCATCCTCCGCATTGGCCCCAGCCCCTTCCGCACCCGCCTCTGGCATCCCTATCCTGCCTCCGCCCCCCCAGACCTCGGGTCCTGGGCGCAGCCACTCATCCAGCCAGGCTGAAGCCTCCGCGGGACCCAACAGCACAAGCAACGCCCTCTGCCTGCTGGACGAGGAGCTGCTCTGTTTGGGTGCGTCCCGGAGGGAGGCTGTGGAGGGCTTCTCCTGGTGGGCTCAGCAGAGCTAAGGGCGTGCAGAATCCGGAAGAATTGGGAATGCCTCAGGCACTTAGCAGGGGCAGGGAAGGGGACTTCAGGTGTAAGGAGGGTCAAGTACAAGGCGCTCAGGCCTGCAGGACAGTGTGTGCACAAGCTCCAGAATGGATGAGAGGACTGAAGAGCATCCCTCTCTCTCTGGAGGCTACCTGGAAAAATACTTTGTCCCCACCTGTTACCCTTTTGTCAGCGACTTTTGTGTGATCCTTCAGGGGTGAATGGGGCTACCCCAGGGCCAGGGCCCCTTCACCTTTGTCTTTTGTTTCCAGGCCTTACTGACCCAGCCCCCACTGCTCCTCCCAAAGAGTCCGCTGCAAACAGCCAGTGGTCCCTGTTCCAGGTAGGGACAACGCCAAAATGCTCAACCAGTTCCACAGCCTTCCTCTTTCCCAGCTCATCGTCCGCTGTGGTTGGCTGTGGCACTGCCCCAGCTGCACTGGAGAACACTGATCCCATAAGGGCGGGCCTGAGCACTTCAGAGGGCTGCTAGTCCAGTGGGGTCCTGGTAGGGCCCCCAGCTGGAGACCCTAAACCCACCAACTGCAACAGCCCTCCCTGTCCTTAGCTCACTCACACTTTCTTCTCCTAGCAGAACGAGCAGCCGGACCTGGACTTCTGCAGCCCCAAGCCTGGGAGTGCTTCCTGCAGCCCCTCAGATGGGCCTCTTGTCCCGGCCTCAGCACCCTCTGCAGGCAGCTCCCAGGCCCCGCTGCCTTCTCCCTTCCCAGCTCCTGTGGTCCCAGCCAGCGTTCCTGCCCCCAAAGCAGGCTCCTTCTTGTTCCCGACTGGATTGGCCCTGGCCCCGAAGGCTGAGTCCACAGCCCTCGGGTACCATGGCTCCGCTCTGGGGGATAGCAGCCTGCACCAGCTAGATGCCCTTGATCATCTTCTTGAAGAGACCAGAGCGTAATGAGTGGGATATGTGGGGGTCGGGGAGGCTGGGCCTGGACTGGGCAGAACCGGAAAGCAGCTCCGGAGGGTCTGGGGGTGTTCCTTTTGGGTCTACTGGCTGGACTCTGGAAATGGGTGGGGGTGGTAAGAACCAGCCGTGTGCCCTGGAGGACGTGTGAGGGTTGGCCCAGCAGCTGCCCCCGGTCTCTGACTTGCCTTGTCCTCCTTCCTGCCTCTCAGGACCTCAGGCCTGGTGAAACCGGTCTCTTCCATCTTCTTTCCTGGGGCTACCACCTCCCCTCTGATCCCCACCAGCACCACTGCTAGGCCTCTCCTCCCCTTCTCCCCAGGGCCTGGCAGCCCTCTCTTCCAGCCACCTGCCTTCCAGTCCCAGGGCAGCCCCATGAAGGGGCCAGAGCTCTCCCTGGCCAGTGTCCACGTCCCCCTGGAATCTATCAAGCCAAGTAGGTGTGGGAAGCTTGGGGTGGGAGGGGAAGGTGGGTGTCACAGCTTGCAGTAATACGGGGAGAGGGGTGGTCCCAGGCTCTCCTTGCCCCCTGGTCTCTTAGAGCCAAATGTGACTGGTTTTCTTGCTGTCTCAGCCTCTTGCTTGTTGCCACTGTGCTCTCTTGGGGGGATTCTGGCTGATTCTTTCAGGGAGCTTGCTGGCCACAGGTTGAGCCCAGGCCCAACCACACACCCTCCCGTCAGGGCACTGTGGGGTTTCTCCTTCCACACCCACCTGATCTCTGCTTACAGGCAGCGCCCTTCCTGTGACAGCCTATGATAAAAATGGCTTCCGCATCCTCTTCCACTTTGCCAAGGAGTGTCCGCCTGGACGGCCTGACGTGCTCGTGGTGGTGGTGTCCATGCTGAATACAGCTCCCCTGCCTATCAAGAGCATCGTGCTACAGGCCGCCGTGCCAAAGGTACCCCTCGCTTCCTGGGGCCTCTGGAACCCCACTGTATTGAGGGACCCTGAGGCCAATGGGCAGCAGCATGTGTCCTGCGGGATTCTAGTGGGCTCCTGCTCAGGGGCACCTGCCACACTCTTCAAGAGCTTCTCTTTCTCTTCAGTCGATGAAGGTGAAGTTACAGCCACCCTCTGGGACAGAGCTGTCTCCATTTAGCCCCATCCAGCCACCTGCAGCCATCACCCAGGTCATGCTGCTGGCCAATCCACTGAAGGTGAGCTAGAACCCAGCTCTGACCTGAAGCCCTGGCTGCCATGTCCCTCCCCCTGTCCGGGGTTGAATGGCTGAATGAGGACAAAGTGGGAGGAGTGGCAGGGAAAGGACCCTTAGGTCATGTCTTAACGTCCTCTGTCCCTCACAACAGGAGAAGGCGAGGCTTCGGTATAGGCTGACTTTCGCCCTGGGAGAGCAGCTGAGCACAGAGGTGGGTGAGGTGGACCAGTTCCCTCCCGTGGAGCAGTGGGGTAACCTATGACCCCAGAGGACTTTCTGTCATCACACTGAAGCCAGGCAGGCTGCTGCGAGACAAGAGGGAGGGCTCCCTGGTCATCCTCCACATCCTGGATACAGCGCTTGGAGCTTGGATATGGAGCAGGGGCCCTGGGCACCACTGCTGGGAGCCGGGCTGCTGCTGTGATGCTCTCTCCCTTGGCCCCCTAAAAGGACCTGATTTTTGTCTACCTGTGTGACTTGAAATGGCCACGTACTGTCAGGGGTGGGGAGCGGCCCCAGATTCCGCACTATGGCCCTGGCGGGAGCAGGCTTTCCCCCTCATGCTGGCATCCTGATGCCATAAGGGGGGAGATCCCTAAGAGACTCAGGGCTCTCCCTCAAGGACTACATCCTCACACCCTTAGAGGCCTCAGCCCCACGTCACTACCCTGTGCTTCCCCTGCTGGCAGACTCCTGCTCCCACCTCCAGGGAGGTAGGCAAAGCCCCGTGGTCCTCAACAGCCCTGGGCATCGAGTAAGCTGGTACACTGCTGCATCTCCAACTCTGCCTTCCATGGGCAGCAGCATCCTGGAACAGCCACTGGGTGATGAGTTGTGTGCTTGTCTCTGGTGGTGGCAGGCTGTGTCCTATGGACATCTCAGTAAAATGGGGAATTAGCCTGTCAGAAACAGAACTTGGCCTTGTGGCAGTCAAAACTAGGGATACAAAAGAAAATGGAAGAGAACCAGTATTTCCCCTTCTCTGGAAGCAGGTACTCACAGCTTTCTGGGGAAAGTGTGCCTCCTGCCTTGGGAACAGGCCATCCTACTCACTACCTCTTGCTTGGCATGAAATAAACTGCTCTTCTGCCCTTCGAGTCTCTGAAGGGGAGAACAACTCCCATCACCCTGTGTCCTCCTGCTTGAGTCCCCCCCTTCCCACCAGATGGCCTGTGGTGTGGCATGTGTTTGGGAACTGGAGGCCTCAGGCTCAGGCAGTTTTTTGTACTAGACTTCTATCCATACCTGCTGCCCAAGAACCTTGACTATCCCCAGCTGCCAGCGAGATATGGGGTCTGGAGGTGGTGAGATTAGGGACCATGCTTGAATCGAGTCACCAGACCCTATTTCCACAGTGCTCGGCTCCAAAAAGCTTGTCCCACTTGCTCCATACACCAGGTACAACCAGGCCAGGGACTCTAGGCCTCACGGGGCAACAGGCCAGTGAGGATCACCAGCTGCAGAAAGAGCACACAGCTCACCTGAGCTCAGCTGGATGGCACAGAGCCATCTCTGGGGAAAAGTGACACCACAGTCTCTTATCCCTCCCTGCACTGTGCCAGGTTTTCTTACTATGTCCCTTCCCCTCCATCTTGAGCAAGCAGGTTTCACTGCTTCATGAGGATAGCTCAAAAGTGAATCAGTTTCACTACTTACAGAAGAAATCCAAGAGCTTTCCAGAGACCAGCTGCTTGCAGCCCTGGGAAGGTTTGTGGAATTACTATATGGAAATAGACCTTTATAATAAGCTTTAGACATCAAAATTATCTGAGTGTTACTACTGAGGTCACTGCTCTGTGACAATGGCTGTATTGAGTATACCAATCTGCTGCCCTTGTTCTGCTGCATGTTAAATAAAATCATTTCTGCCCTACCTGGAATCCTAATACAGACACTATCCTCACCACTGTGGGCAAAGTGCCACTCATGAATTCCAAATATGCTGGCATCACCTGACGCCTTAGTTGATGAAAGTACAGGTTCCTGGATCTTTTCTAAACGAAAGAAAGGATAAATGTTACAGTTGATTCTAAAGGCTGGATTTCTGAAGCATAAATAAACCACTCACCACCTTGCTTGAGTTTCTAGTAGGAAGGAGGGCACTGGACTCACCATCCTAACTGCTAGGAGTGGCTTTTTCTCTTGGGAGAGAAATCAGTTCCATCCAAGAAGCAGCACTTTCTCAATTGCTACCACCTCATGTTCACAGTAGAGGCAGGGAAAACTCCCCAGCTGGACTCTTAAGAACTTCCCTTCTATTGGGGGGGGGGGGATTTTATTCTTTCAAAAATGTATATACATTGCCATACAAAGATGCCACGTTGAAGCCGCTCTCAGGTGGTCTCAGGAGCCTTCCAAAGAACCCTCCTTTATAATGGCACGGCCAAGATTGCGTGCAAGAGCAAGTCTCAGCATTTCCAACTTGGTGTTCTCGACATCCTCCTAAAAGCAAAGGTAGCCAGCATGAGGCACGGCAGGAAGTGTTCCTTCTTTAAAGCTCTGCAAGGCTCTGTCTGACCCAAAGGCAGACCAAGGGCATTTAACATTTAGTAGGAGCTTCCAGCAAGTTGTTGACAGAAGAACTGCAGGCAAAGGCCCACTGTGACTGAGTGCCAGAAAAGCAGAGATGAGAACACCTAGAAACCCCACTTCCTCCTAAAAGAAGTTGGGTGTGTTAATTACAGGTTAAGCAGTAACTCAAGAAGCACAAGTTTTAAGGGGCCAGCATTTCTGGAGGGAAGCAGGGGAGTCCAAAATAGAAGGCGGCTTTTCTCATTGCCATTATGGAATCAACAATCTGAAAACTAAAATAACCTGGATTCGCTGAACACCAGGCTCTCTCCACACTGGCCTTCTTGAGGCAAAGTCCTCTAGACATCTCATCAACTCGTATGTTTGCTCTGCTGAAAAAACCACCTAGGAGAGAGGAGAGAGGTTGCTTTGCTTAGCTGCTCCCCAGCCAAGGGCTCCACTGGTTTGGGCATGTGCCCAGGTTCAGAGATGGCCTTCTGTGCATGCCTTCCGGGAGGAGTGGATATGCAGCCCTGGGAGGACAGAGAGCCCCTATGCTCACTCCCGGCCCTTCTTGTCAGGGCCCTAAGCTGAATACTATCAGTAGACAGCTGCCTCCTTCCAAATTAAGTAGCTTTTCTTACGATGTAGATACTGGGTTTCCAGAGTGGGCATTATGGGGGAATCTGCACACACGTGCAGGGCTCTACTTGGGAGAGGACGTACAGATGTGCATCTACAACAGCTAAGGAAGGAAGCACAGTCAGGGACTATAAGACACAGAAGAAAATCATTCAAACTGTACCTCTTTCTCTTCCAAAAGGGGCAAGGCATCTATCAGTAGTATTACCCAGAAAGACCGTGGGGCAATCTGGGAAGTCATCAGTGACAGGAGAAGAGAAGCCGCATCAGTAAGACGCTTCTCCCCATAAAATCGGTGGAACTCGCGGTACTTTCCTAGTGAGAAAACAGAGCACTAGTTCACCTCTGGTCCAAAACAAGACAAAAAGATCCCAGACTCCAGAGCAGGGAGATTCTTCCAGAACTGTCTCCAAACGCATGGACCAGTGAGACCAATGGGACTGAAAACAACACATTTAGAAGGGACTCCAAAGAGCCAAACCTGGGAGAATGTAACCATCAAACCAAACAACAGACCTGGACTACAACAGAGTGAAGAACCCGTAAGTCTCAATCTGATCATGAGGAAACGAGATAAATCCAAACTGAGGACATTCTACACGAGAGCAGAACAGACTCTTCAAAAATGCCAAGGTAAAGAAGGGCCAAGAGAGGTGGAGACGCTAGAGAGGAAAACTGAATTCGTGAACGAATAAAAGACACCGCTGGGGGGCGCCTGGAGGGAATCAGTGGGTTAAGCCTCTGCCTTTGGCTCAGGTCATGATCTCAGGGTCCTGGGAGCGAGCCCCACATCGGCTACCTGCTTCCCCCTCTCTCTCTGCCTGTCTCTCTGTCAAATAAAATCTTTAACAACAACAAAAAAAGACAGCGCTGGGACCACAGATCTGATAAGAGCAGTGCATTCAGACAGCTGGTTCTCTAAGAGGATGTTCCTGTTCTTAGGGGAACAAAGTCTCCAACTTACTTTCAGATTGTTCCTCAAGAACCTGAGTGAATGGGGCACCTGGGTGGCTCAGTCAGTTAAGCGTCTGCCTTCAGCTCAGCTAGTGTTCCCAAGGTCCTGGGCTTTAGCCCTGCATGGAGCCCTGCATGGGGCTCCCAGCTCAGCGGAAAACCTGCTTCTCCCTCTCCCGCTGCCCGTCCTGCCCCCCACTACCACTCAGTCTTCTCTGGCTCATGCTCTCTCTCCCTAATACATAAATAAAATCCAAAAAAAAAAAAAAAAAAAAGGAAAGAAAAATAAATTTTTTAAAAAATGCATTTGAAGATAGCGTACACGGGAGTTCCTTAGTCCTTATACTACTTTCATACTTTTAAGTTTGACATTACTGGGAAATGTTAGAAAATGTGCTTTGCAGAGTCAGGCATACATGGTCTATGCCTAGACCAGTCCCTCCCATCTGCACAACCCACCACTATGCCAGGCACAGAGCCCAGAGACTCACCCAAGAATGTCAGTCGATCACTGAGCATCATGGCTGGCCCTAGGTTGTCAATGAGATCCAGGTCAGAAAAGGAGCCTCGCTCACAGTAATCCTTGAGGAACCTGCAAGGCCAGGCCCAGAGGTCTGAGCAGTGGTCCCAGGGCCCCTTCCTCAGCCTCCCAACTTCCTGGACAGTCCCTAGAAAGCCAGCAGCAGTTGAACCCACCTGTCTGACACCAGCGTGGCAAAGGCAGCATCTTTGGCTCGGATGCTCCAAGACAAGGCAGAGCCCAGGCGATTGTTGCGGACAGCGTTCATGGCTAAGATCTTACAAATGCTGCGAACTTTGCAGGGAAAAGAGAAAAGATAAAACTTTTCACCCTGCCAATCAGGCCATTCCTGAACTCTGCCTCGTAGGAACAGACTTCCCACCTCCTCTGAGTTTTCTGCAGCCTCTCCACAGGCTCCAAATACAACTTGGTTGGCAACACTGGGGACTCTGGGATTTATAAATTGTCTCCTGGCTTTATTAACACCATGACCCACCCTGGCAGGATTGGCTTTATGAGTGGGCTTGATTTCAGGGATGGCAAAAAGATTTTTATGGCTCCCCACAGATCAGCTCCTCCATTATCTGTCCAGGTGCCAAAACCATCCTTTGGGTCTTGAATGGCTGTATGCTTTCAGAGATGGTCGGAAGCAAGCAAATGCCTCTGGAAAGAACCACTCAACTCAACTCAAGCAAATATCACTGCTTTCTTTCTGTGCTCTTCCTGAGCTGCCTCTGGTCCTGCTTTCCCACTGAGCCAGCCTTAGCTAGCAACAGCAACCCACCTGGGAGAAGTGAATTATAAGCTGACCCAGTCCTGATCTTCTTAAGAGTAAGCAGGAGAGAGGAAGTAGGTCAGGATCTTTTTAAAAGGCAGTGTGTTCCATTGCTTACAAGTCCTGATGGACCCTTAGTTGTTTGTCCTTCCTCAATAATTTTCCTGTTCTGGCTTATTTACTGACCCCAATGCCCGGCCTCTCTCCAGTCTGGCTGCCGCACCATGAGCAGAAAGTACGCTAGGGGCAGGGCGGGCTCACCTTGCTCAGTCATCTGCCTCTGCTCACATATCCGCAGCACCTTAAGGGCTTTCTGCTCAGTGCTCAGGGGGATCCGTTCAATGTGCAGCTCCAAGGAAACTCGGCCGAGCTCAGGGCAGTAGTCAAAGTAATCCACTCCCAGCTGCCACAGGCTGCAACGGTCCAAGGACAGACATGAGAGCCTGGTGAGCCCATGTGCTGCCCTGCAGCTTGGGGACTGGTACCAAGATGGCTCCTCCCCTGAACCCCTGTAGCCTTCAGGGAATCAGATGGGCAAGAACATGGTCCAAGATCCAGGGGTACGTGCATGCTGAGGAACACTGTGCTGCCGCCTCACACCCTTGGGCCTTCCTACCTGTGATGAGCAAACAGTCCCGAAGCATATTCCAGCAGGAGGAACTCTCTCATGTTAGATCCGAAACTGGAATAAAACATAACAGGAGACCAAAACCCCTGGCCTGCTCCATTCAAGGCCCCCTCACAGTCCCATCCCTGAGGGCTGGCACGGCTGCCACACTTACTAGAGGTTGTGCGACTGGAGGAGCTTGCAGTGATCCAGCAGGTCTGTCAGATGGGCCACAAACCACCAGTTGCTTAGTGCGATGCTGCGTGTTCAAACGCCAGGGCAAGGAGGAGAGTCAGGGTGACAGAGTGTGGCCCAGGTGAGCAGGGACCCCCCACATCCTTTCCGTAAAAGGATGGGAGGGGCAGTGACAAGTGCAAGCACACAGTGAGAAGCACACAGTGAGAGCACGTGTCTGGAAGCACACAGTGAGAAATTTCTCGGCGCTATATGGGGACTGACAGTGGACACCTAGGATGGTCAACCCTAAGCAGCCGCCACCAACCTAGATCTCTGGAGACTGTCACAGTGAAAATAAAATTCAGGGATCCAATCAGATGCAGAGAATATGAATACAGAATAATGTGTAAGAAAAAAGAATAAAAAGGAACAGACATAAACACAGAACAAACTGGTGGTTGCCACAGGGAGGGAGGTGGGGGGGATGGGAGAACGAGGTGAAGAGGTACAAACTTCCAGTTACAAAATGAGCAAGTCATGCAGATGAGAAGTATAGCCTGGGGACCACAGACAATAATATAACTTTATATGGTCACAGCACTTCTGGCGGTGAGCATTTTGAAATCCACAGAATTGTCAAATGTTGTAAACCTGAACCTAACATGTCAACTATACAGCAATTAAAAAAAGAAAAACACTAAAAGTGTTTTTAAACATTTACCCAGTGCTTGATGCTTCTCTGGTGCTTGATGACACATGGACTTCAGGGCTGCCTGGGTAGTTCAGGCAGTTAAGAACCTGCCTCTGGCTCAGGTCACGATCCCGGGGTCCTGGGATCTAGCCCCACACTGGCAGGGAGCCTGTTTCTCCCTCTCCTCCCTGCTTGTGCTCTCTCTCGCTATCTCTGTCATTCTCTCAAAAATAAATGAGATCTTAAAAAAAGAAAAGAGAGGGACGCCTGGGTGGCTCAGTTGGTTAAGTGGCTGCCTTTGGCTCGGGTCATGATCACAGCGTCCTGGGATCGAGTCACACATCGGGCTCCTTGCTCGGCAGGGAGCCTGCTTCTCCCTCTGCCTCTGCCTGCCACTCTGTCTGCCTGTGCTCGCTCTCTCTCTCCCTCTCTGACAAATAAATACATTAAAAAAAAAAAAAGAAAAGAAAAGAAAAGAAAACAGAGACACCTGGGTGGCTCAGTTGGTTAGGCATCTGTCTTTGGCTCGGGTTGTGGTCCCAGGGTCCTGGGATCGACTCCTACATCAGGCTCCTTGCTCAGCAGGGTGCTTGCTTCTCCCGCTACCTGCTCTGCCTGCTCTGCTTGCAGCTCTTCATACTTCTGCTCTCTCAACAAATAAATAAATAAAAATCTTTAAAAAAAAAACAAAAACAAAACATGGAATTCAGAAGAATATCTTTACTTGCATCTGGCTTCGCTGTTAATGTTTCTTATATACCTTTTAATTAGTATACTTACTTTATGAATATGACTATATACGTAGGACACTTTTGTTTTGTTTTTTTTAAGATTTTGTTTGTCAGAAAGAGCATACCCAGGGGGAGTGGCAGGAAGAGGCAAAGGGAGAAGCAGGCTCCCCACTGAGCAAGGAGCCTGATGCAGGAGCCAATCCCAGGACCCTGAGATCATGACCTGAGATGGAGGCAGGCACTTAACCAACTGGGCTACCCAGCATCCCAATCCCTATTTTTTTTTAAAGATTTATTTACTTTTGTGCTCGCTTCGGCAGCACATATACTAAAATTGGAACGATACAGAGAAGATTAGCATGGCCCCTGCGCAAGGATGACACGCAAATTCATGAAGCGTTCCATATTTAAAAAAAAAAAAGATTTATTTACTTTAGAGAGAGCGAGAGCGTAAGATGGGGGGGCTGGTAGGGAGAGACTCTCAAGCAGACTCCCTGCTGAGCACAGAACCCTCTGCGGAGCCTGATCTCAAGACCCCGAGAGCTGAAACCAAGAGTCGGACACCTAAGTGACTGTACCACCCAAGTGCCATAATATCTATTTTTTAAAATCTTGGGTAAAGAAAATTTTTTTAAAGATTTTATATGTTTATTTGACAGAGACGCAGGTGGAGAGAGAGAGGAAGGGAAGCAGGCTCCCCACTGAGCAGAGAGCCTGATGCGGGGCTCGATCCCAGGACCCTGAGACCATGACCTGAGCCGAAGGCAGAGGCTTAACCGACTGAGCCACCCAGGTGCCCCAGGTAAGGGAACTTTTAATGACTGCTTTCTGTAACAAAATCAAGCCCAAGTAAAGTGGAAGCAGACTATCAAGGCAAACAGTTTTGAGGTGTACTTGTGCACTAAGGTAAAAAAATATTCTGCTTTCATAATAAAAAAGAACAGGGACTGGTTTACACTGAATTACTGGACAAATGTTTAAAACTTCTACCTTGTTCTTAGGGCTACAGATCCTTAGATATGCCATCTGTTTCAGGATTCTACCATTACAGAATGTCCCTGTTGGTCTTCCTAACATTCACTTTGAACAACAGCTTTTTCAAACTTTATTAATAACCCTATCTATGACATTCAAAAAATTATATATGCTGGGGTGCCTGGCTAGCTCAGTTGGCAGAGCATGTGACTCTCGATCTCAGGGTCATGAGTTCAAGCCCCACATTAGGCACAGAGATTATGTAAAAGAAAACTGGGGTGCCTGGGTGGCTCAGTCAGGTGTCTGACTCTTGGTTTTAGCTCAAGTCGTGATCTCAGGATCAGGGGATCGAGCCCCATGATGGGCTCCCTGCTCAGTGGGGAGTCTGCCACTCTCCCTGCTTGTGTTCTCACTCTTGGCTCACTCTTTCGATAATCTTTAAAAAATTTTTTAACAAATTCTTTGCCAATTTTCTTTTTTTTTTTTTTTTTAAAGATTTTATTTATTTATTTGAGAGAGAGGCAGTGAGAGAGCATGAGTGAGGAGAAGGTCAGAGGGAGAAGCAGACTCCCCGTGGAGCTGGGAGCCTGATGCGGGACTCGATCCCGGGTCTCCGGGATCATGACCTGAGCCAAAGGCAGTCATCCAACCAACTGAGCCACCCAGGCGTCCCCCTTTTTTTTTTTTTAAGATTTTATTTATTTGACAGACAGATTACAAGTAGGCAGAGAGGCAGGCAGAGAGAGAGGGAAGCAGGCTCTCCACAGAGCAGAGAGCCCGATGTGGGGCTCGATCCCAGGACCCTGGGATCATGACCTGAGACGAAAGCAGAGGCTTTAACCCACTGAGCCACCCAGGCGCCCTCTTTGCCAATTTTCAAAAACACCTGTATTTCTACAATCATCCTCAAATACTAAGAGGTCTATAAATTCATTATGAGCTACACAAAGTCCTATCATGCTCAAGTGGTTTTTTTTTTTTTTTAGATTTTCCTTATTTATTTAACAGAGAGAGAGGGAATACAAGCAGGGACAGAGGGAGAGGGAAAAGCAGGCTTCCCGCGGAGCAGGGAGCCCCATGTTGGAACCCATCGCAGGGTCTTAACTAGATAGTAATTTAACAAAAAAAGTACCACAAACGGTACTCGAGACCATAGTTTCAGTCAGTCCCTACCTCTCTGTCCCCTTCATCTAGAAAAAGTAATTTTATCATTTGTCTACCTGTACTGTTCTAAGAAAAAAAAAATGAGAAAATGGATATAACACGGCTTTAAAAAGATTCTTTTGGGGGCACTTAGGTGGCTCAGTTGGTTAAGCGTCTGCCTTCAGCTCAGGTCATGATCCCAGGGTCCTGGGATCGAGTCCCACATTGGGCTCTTAGCTCAGTGGGGAGCCTGCTTCTTCCTCTGCCTGAGCTGTTAAATAAATAAAATCTTTAAACAAAACAAAACAAAACAAAACAAAACCTCTCCCTTTTAACACCTTTAAAAAGGATTCCCCTCATTCCCCTTTACAGGGCAGTCATGACCCCAGCTGACATCACACCCAAACAAAGCAGCAAGACATCCCTATACCACTGGCCCACTGGCCCAGCTCCAGATGTTCACCACTTTCCAGGAACCTAGCCTGGGTCTGACTGGTATAACTCAGGAGAAACCAAGTGCTCACAAGACCAAAAATCCAATCCTTCCCCATCCAGGACGGCACACTTCTAAAACTCTGCTATGCTCTCTGAAGATACTTCAGGCTTTCCTCCAATGCCTGAGTTAAGGTCCCAGGACTTGCATTATGGTACTATTTTCAAAGTAGAGTAGGAAGTAGCTTCCTAATCAGAAAAACCCTAGCTCCAAAATTTGTAAGAAACAGAAATACTTTAGACCCTTTCCTATTTGCCAGGACAGAGAGATGCTCAGACTAATGGACTGGGAGCCTGATCCTTCTTTATGTGTGATTGGCAGGAAGGTGAGGCCATTTTCTGTGGCATTCATGAAAGCCCCTCCATTGACACCCCTCTCTTTTTTTCTACTGTCACTGCAGAGAACAGGGTGCTTTCCCTTTTCATTGTCCTTCCTTCTGGTTGTGCTCAAATCTCATTTATTCCCAAAAATTCAGATGTGGCTTATGAAGCCCTGGTAGAAATAACCCACTCCTGTAACAGTCAATATATTTAGGAATGCCCATTACTTCAAATTAAAGGCAGAGACAATGACAAAGCCAAATGACGTGTGTGTGCACCTCTGTAAGTTATTCTCATTAACCACTCCGTGCACAAAGCCCCCCCACAGCTGGATTCTGAAAGTCATCTTCCAGCTCCAGCTACACGTCTGTGAAAAGAATATGGACACAAAACCTAGTTTTCTTCCTCCAAATCTAGCACCATTTTCTTCAAGCTCCAGCTTTCTTTTTTTTTTTTTAAAGATTTTATTTATTTATTTGACAGAGAGATCACAAGCAGGCAGAGAGAGGGGGAAGCAGGCTCCCCGCTGAGCAGAGAGCCCGATGCGGGGCTCGATCCCAGGACCCTGGGATCATGACCTGAGCCGAAGGCAGAGGCTTAACCCACTGAGCCACCCAGGCACCCCGAAGCTCCAGCTTTCTTCTAGCTCAAACAGGAGGAGCATAGCAGAAGGGGAATCCCTTCCCATTGCCCAGATCTACTGAAAAAGATCTGGTAGAGGTCAGTGAATTCGATACTGAGCAAGGCTGTCTGCTGTAGTTCCCAACAGTCGTCTGCTGGGGATCTTCAATGCAATACCCACGTGCCCAGGCTGCACAAGAAGGGACACAAAATGACGTCTGACTTACTATACATGAAATTTCCCGACAAGCTGTACCTTTGATTCGTTATGTCGAACACTCCCTTTCTCACCTTGCTGAAGATTCAGTGCACTGACAAGACACCCTTTTGAGGAGGAGGTAGTGTAGAATCCTTGCTCTAAACAGACTCAGCCAGGAGCCTGCTGGTACGGCAGCTCATGGCTCACTAGACAGTGAGGCTACTGAGAAGTGCGCTCCCTTAAAGCAGTCTGCATATCCAACAGGTTCTAAGAAATAGACTTGCTGGCTTTTTCTGGATTTTAAATATCAAAGTAATTTACTGCAATGTTGTTCAAGTAAACATCCCTGAAAATTGTTATAAATACAGTAAACATAGTACCTCAGGAAGGTCCCCTAGCTTGTCCAGAAAGAAGCCATTATCTACCACCATGTGGCTCAGGAGGGGAGGATGTGTGTGGGAAGCAAGTTAAGACACCAGTAAGAAGGACCAAGACATTCTAAGAAAAGATGGTGGTGCCAGCTGCACAACACTCTGACTTCACTTGGTTTCACTGAAGTGCACATGTAAAGACCGAAAAGGCGGTGGCGCAGCAGGTCCTACCTGCACTCCTTGATCACTTGGTGGATGTCAAACTCAAAGGCTGCCAACAAGATGATGTCCAGGGGTTCTGGGCTGCTCTCACCTCCCAAAAACAGGTCAAGGCTGGACTGTGGAAAGTTGGTGACCCACTCAATTCCCAGATGGAAGCAGAGACTCAAGGGGACAAGTAGGACTGCTGTGTAGGGAACCCTGAAGAAGGGCGATGGGGTCCTTCAAAAAGGGCCAAAGGAAGGGCACCTGGCTGGCTCAGCTGGAAGAACGTGCGACTCTGGATCTCTAGAGTCATGAGTTTGAGCCCCATGTTGGGAGCAGAGATTACTAAAAAAATAAACTTAAAAGGAGGAGGGAGGGGCAAAGGAAAGACCCTCCTGTTCTCCAGGGAGGTTCAACTCAAAAAGGCCACATACTGACAATAACCTAGCCCACAGGATTCATAATCCCCACGACCATCCCTTGGAGTTCAGGCTCACCTGGGCATAGAGGTGCAGGTCAATGGGTTTCACTGTGGGATGAGAGTACAGAAGCCGGGTAACTAGGAAATGATACCAGTTATTCAGCAGCTCCTTCTGCTCCAACAGAGCGGCTTCATCTCCCAGCATGATCTAAGGAAAGAGATATTTTCCTTCAGTTCCAGACCAACTTCTCTGTTAACTCTGCTGGTCTCGGGGCTCCTGGGTGGCTCAGTCGGTGAAGCACCTGCCTTCAGTTCAGGTCATGATCCTGGGGTCCTAGGATGGAGCCCTGCGTCAGGCTCTCTGCTCAGCGGGGGGCCTGCTTCTCTCTCTCCTTCCACCCCCTTCCCTTGCTCCCCACCTGCTCGTGCTCTCTCAAGCACAGGCTCTCTCTCTCTAATAAATAAATAAAATCTTAACAAACAAAAACAAAAAAACCTCTGCTAATCTCAACCAGAGCATCTGGTCTGAGAGCCCTCTTCTTCCTGCCAGAGCTGATGGACAGCCTTGTCTGGAGAGGATGACGTTCCTGGTATTGCTGTGTTGCATGTCACAGCCCCAACTTGGACCCCAACCTGGACTTCCTTCCCACAGACCTTGCAGAGAGACTCCAGGCGGGGACTGGCAGCAAACGTGCTGTCCTGGAGGTGACGCTCGCATTCCTCGTGCCAGTGCTGCCACTTCAGCTCCAGCTCTGTCAGCGTCTGCGTGTTACCAGGCTAAGGGGAGAGACACAGTGAGAAGCCATCACCACAGAAACGCTTTGTGCTTAATGAACGAACCCCTCTCTTGTGACCCAGCAGAACAGGGCTGCTCCCACATACACTGAGAACGGGCATTGTCCTCATCAGGTCCCCTAGGATTCGGCACATGCCTGCAGAGGAGGGGCTGGCGTCAGCTTCCTTGGAGAGCATCTGCCGAGCCTCGTCCAGCCGGCCCTGTAGTACCAAGATGGTCACCTGGAGGACACACAAGAGCATGAACATTCACGGAGGCCCAGGACCCAGTCTCCTCAGTCCACACTTGGGCTTCCTAGCCTTATGGAAGTGTGCTGGTTCCTTCCCTCCGGCAGTCATCTAGTCTAAGGGTTTTAACCTGGACCATGCTTTTTAAATTGCATGTTTTAACACATTACAGATTGCAACCAACTTTTTAAAAATAAATGAAATGGGGACACCTGGCTAGATCATTCAGCAGAGCACGCAACTCTTGATCTCACAGTCATGAGTTCAAGCCCCACACTGGATGTAGAATTTACTTAATAAATGGTGAATGAATGAAACAGAAAACAGAAAATGGCTAAGGCGCCTGGGTGGCTCAGTTGTTAAGCGTCTGCCTTCCACTCAGGTCATGGTCCCAGGATCCTGGGATCGAGCCCAACACTGGGCTCCCTACTCCACGGGAACTCCCTACTCCACTCTGCCTGCCTGTGTTCCCTCTCTGTCAAATAAGTAAATAGAATATTAAAAAAAAAAAAAAAAAAAAAAAAAAAAAAAAAAAAAAAAAAAAAAAAAAAAAAAAAAAAAAAAAAAAAAAAAAAAAAAAGAAAATGGCATAGTACATCAAGTGAAGATTAGTTCATAAAAGGTTCACTTCAAATAAACACACAAACGCACATATAACGCTCAACATCAACAGTCAGTCCTCTTACTCAGATTCCACATCTGTGAATTTCCCTACTTGCTGAAGTCTGTTTGTGACCCCGCAGTCAGTATGTGAGGTAGTGTCACCATTACTTGTGGATGTGTGCAGAGTGGCAAAAACAAGCTACCTGATGTGCATATTCCAACTGAGGATGAACAAGGTAGAGCTCTACCTTCTTGTATGAACTCTCACACCAAACAAGAGTCTTTTTCAGGTTCAACATAGGGCCACTTTTTTTGTATTGTTGTGCTTTTTGCTGAGCATCGTGCTGAAGTGCTAAGTGCTAAGGAGGGATGGCGGCCCACAGGGAGAAAATGCGTTAGATTAGCTCTGTTCAGGCACGGGCTACTGTGTTATTCGCCATGAGTTCAATGTTAATAAGTCAACAGTATATAATAAATGAGGTGTCCTGGGGTGCCTGGGTGGCTCAGTGGGTTGAAGCCTCTGCCTTCGGCTCAGGTCATGATCCCAGGGTCGTGGGATCGAGCCCCGCATCGGGCTCTCTGCTCAGCAGAGAACCTGCTTCCTCCTCTCTCTCTCTCTGCCTGTCTCTCTGCCTCCTTGTGATCTGTCAAATAAATAAATAAAATCTTTAAAAATTAAAAAAAAATAAATAAATAAACGAAGTGTCTTTAAGCAAAACCATACATAAAACAAGGTTATACACTGATCAGCTGACAAAAATGGGATCAGAGGCTGGAAGAATCCTGTAGTATAATAATCAGTAATACAATGTTCAGGCAAATTTACAGACTTTAACTGTCATGAATAATGACAACCAACAGTACATACACACTAACAAATATGTAAAACACACAAAGTAACATTTTCCCATACTAAGTCATGCTCAAAAAAGCCAAAGATAGGGGCGCCTGAGTAGCTCAGTTGTTAAGCATCCACCTTCAGCTCAGGTCATGATCCCAGCGTCCTGGGATTCCTGGGATCGAGCCCCAAATCAGGCTCCCTGCTCAGCAAGAAGACTTGCTTCTCCCTCTCCCACTACCCCTGTTTCTGTTCCCTCTCTATCTCTCTCTGTCAAATAAATAAACAAAATCCTTAAAAAAAAAAAAAAAAAAAAAAAAGACCAAAGATATATATGCTGACAAATCCCCAATTTCTCTCTAGCCTGTACTTCCTTCTCTGGATTCCAGACTTGTACACAGTACTGCCCAAGACAGTGTCTCCACTTAGACCTCATGGGCATCTTAAATGTAGCATCTCTAAAAGTAAACACCCGGCTGCCTCCAACTCACCAACGTGATCTTCCCACATTCTTTTATTTCTTACACATGCACATCTAATCTATTAGCCAATCCCATCAACAGTATCTGTAAACTGCATCCAGAATGTAATCACTCCTCACCACCTCCTCTGTTCAGCTCCCATCCTTGTCCAAGTCACCACCATCTTTTCATGGTTTAGAACCATAGCCTCTAGACTGGCTTCTGCTTCTCCCCTTGCTCCATCCTTGGTAGGGCAGCCAGAGAGTCTTGGAAACCTACATCCAATCATGGCGTGAATGCTCAGCTCTCCTATGTGCCCCCACCCCTCCTGACTCAGGGGCTGTGTCCATCAACTAGCTTAGACACATATACGTCTTTTAACCAAAATATAATCTTTATTTGAGAAGAGAGCATGAGCGGGAGGGAGGGGCAGAAGGAGAGGGAGAAGCAGGATCCCCAATGAGCAGGGAAACCCAATGTAAGACTTGATTCCAGGACCCTGAGATCATGACCTGAGCGGAAGTCAGATGCTTAACTGACTGAGCCACCTAGGAGCCCTAATCGTAACATAATCTTAAACATAACCTTAGGGGCACATGGGTGGCTCGGTAGGTTAAAGCCCCTGCCTTCAGCTTGGGTCATGATCCCAGGGTCCTGGGATCGAGTCCCACATTGGGCTCTCTGCTCAGCGGGGAGCCTGCTTCCTCCTCTCTCTCTCTCTTTCTCTGCCTACTTGTGAACTCTGTCAAATAAACAAATAAAATCTTTAAAAAAACAAAACAAAAAAAACATAACCTTATTATCTGCACTGTACAGAAGAAACTAAAGAATATTAAGTAACACATTTAATTCCCCACAGCTAGCAAGAGGCAGAGCTGGCATCCTAACTCGGACAGTCTGGCACCACAGACCATGTTCTTACCACACTGCTCTACTGCCTCTCTCTAAGTCCTTATGACAGTCCAAGGAACCCTCAGATCTGACCCCATGACTCTCTGCCCTTGCTCACACTGCTCCTGATCTCACATGCCTCCAGGCGAGAGCATGTGCAGGTCTTACTATCTGCAACACTCTTTCCCCTCCTTTGTCCCAGCGCCCCTCCCCCCACCATCACCTCAGGAGGGAGGCCTTCCTTGATTCCCAGGCTCCAGCACTGCCCATGCCCCACCTTGGCTTTACTGCCCTCCACACACACCACAGTGCTTCCCTGGTAGGCATGCTACATATTTTACTTATTTCTGTACTTATTTCCTGTCTCCCCACCCAGAACGTAAAGCTTCCTCAGGACAGTAATCTTCGCCCACTTTGTTCATGACTGTTTCCTCAGTGCCTTGCAAACAGGAACACTCAATAAATACTCAGTGAATGAATCAGAGACACAAAATCTGAGCCTAATACTTCCTGAACAAAGGCTCTCCCCACACTTGCACAGATCTCCCAACAACAAAAGGCCCAGAAATAGCATCAAAGGCAACAATTCTTAACTGGAATTCCAGATTTTCTAAGTTTAATCAACTTTCCATTATTCAGGTCAACTAGCAATCTCTCCCCAGACCCTCCCAATTGGGTCACAGGTCAACAGGCACAGAGTACATACATACCCACCCACACACACACTCACAACACTGACTTCTACACTGATAATCCAAAATAACTCCAGGATCATCAATCTTTTTGTTTGCAATAGCTATTTGGAGCTACAACTTACACACTATAAACACTCACCTATTTAAGTTATAAGTTTACAGAGTTGTGCACCATCACTACAATCCAGTTTTAGAACATTTTTATCACATCAAAACTCCTCCTGCTCATTTAGCCTCCTACCCCCTCCAGCTCCTATCAAACAGTTTTATCACATCTTCTCTTCCTTAGATTCACAAAGATATTAAATGTCCTTGCTCACTGGGAAGTCTACAAAGCATTACTTTTCTTACAGGACAAATTAGTTCTAAACTCTCCTGTGGAGCAGGGAAGAAAAGATCTAAGAGCATCCCCATAATCACAGACCCAAGGAGCCAGTCCGATTGTGAGCAGGCTCAGCAGGCAATCCTCAGGCCCGCCTGATGTACTGGGAAAAACAGATCACGAGATGGAAGTCAGGAAGGCCCAGCCTGCAGAGATGCTTACCAACTTCCAGAAGCTGTCGTGTTTGCTTGGATTCTCACTGCCCAGAACATCTGCCAACAAACTGTCCACTTCACACACATGCAGTCGGACCCAGTCAAGGAGGTGAAGGAGAAGAGGGCCAGCTGGGAGAAAAGACTCTTGTTACACAGAAAAACCTCAGCTTCATCTGCAGCTAATTCCACTTTCCCGTTGTACAGACAGAAAATGTAAGGCAGACAAGATGACTATGTAGGAAGTACTTTATCCCACTTAGGTGGGTGCCCATATGGTCCTGAATAAAGGACTGGGCTAGCAAATGGACTTATGAATACTTCCTCTGAGCCAGGCAGCTCCACATTTCATGAATTTTTGAAAGGGCTGAATCTCACCTTCCACCTCTAATTCTTCATGACTACTCGGTGGCTACGTAAGGAATAGCCACGTAGGGATTGCTACTGACTAAGTGCTAGGTATGACAAAACCACAGCAACAGCCCTCAAAACATATGGAAGGAGGTAAAAACAGAATCAACTAATTTTATTTTCACATTGCTCAGGGCTTTAGCAGGAGTAGGAGTAAAAAGCTATGACTGCACAGATTATTAACATTCATTTATGGATAAAAGCAAACATAAGGGGCATGTGGGTGGCTCAGTGGGTTAAAGCCTCTGCGTTCGGCTCAGGTCATGATCTCAGGGTCCTGGGATCGAGCCCCGCATCGGGCTCTCTGCTCAGGGGGAAGCCTGCTTCCTCCTCTCTCTCTCTCCCTGCCTCTCTGCCTACTTATGATCTCTGTCTGTCAAATAAATAAATAAAATCTTAAAAAAAAAAAAAAAGCAGACATAAGTCATCAAGAGAATGCAAAAAAGCCTGCAGCACCTCCAGAGAGAGCCCACTCGGCCAGGATACCATACCAACCACAACTTAGTTCAAGAACACGGAATAACTCAGAGTGCACAGTTCACAGGTAGGGCTGCCCCCTCCCTCAATCTCTGGGTGCAGAAGTCTCCAAGTAACTTTACCTCTCACCATCAAATCCCTCCTCACAGCCCTAAAACTTTGTTCCTTTTAATTTTTAATTTTAAACAACAGACATTTATTGTTTCACATTTCAGGAGGCCAGAAGTCTGCGATCAAGAAGTGGACAGAGTTGGTTCTTTCTGAGGCTGGGAGGGAGACCCACTCTATGCCTCTTCCCTGATACTAAAACTTTCTTCAGCTTGACCAGTCCACCATATGAATCCTGACCGCCCCTGCCACACACTAGTCCAGTGTGCTTTCCTGGTGTTTTTCAGGGGTCACCTGCCCAATATCTTAGGTTTTTAGAAGACATAATCTCAGTTTTTTTGGTAGTATGACAAAACAGCAGGGTTTTCTGGGTGTTATATACAGCTTTCTGCTGGTTATGTTGATGAAGAGTGAGGAAAAGAGCACTCATGGCAATAAAATGCTCATCACAACTCATAGGAAAGACAAAGAGGAAAGGGTAGGAGGACACCTTTGGTATTGTGAAGGGATGATTTCTTGCTCACCTGGAGCTACTTCAATAAAAAGAATCTCACAAAGGTTCCAAATGAGCTCCATCGCTGACAAAATGGAGACCTAAAGGAGAAATGGAGACAAAGTTTTAACTGAAAACATTCCTGACATTTCTCTTAGAGCAAAGGAATGAAGCAGGGCTTGAATCATATGAGGTCATTCATTATTAACTCAACAATTACTGAATATTTCTATAGCAGGGTTTCCCACAGGGAAGCCAGTGAGTGAATTTTAGGGGGTGGTAGGCAGATTAATATTTTTTTCTATTTTAATTGTTCTTGTTTTAGTTTAATGTATATTATAGAAGAATATAATTACCTCATCACACCCAAAGTCTTCATGAACATTTTGATTTAGAAAGAAGCTCTAAGTAAATGGGAGATGATTCTTAGAAAAATATTCAGTAAATTATACACACACACACACACACACACACATATACTTTTTTTGGGGGGGGAGAGCAAGTGAGCGAGTGCACAAGTAGGCAGAGAGGCAGGCGGAAAGAGGGGGAATCAGGCTCCCTGCTGAGCAGAAAGCCTGATGGGGAGATTGATCCCAGGACCCTGAGATCATGACCTGAGCTGAAAGCAGAGGCTTAACCCGCCGACCCACCCAGGTGCCCCAATAATATATATTTTTTAAGACTTTATTTATTTGAGAGACAGAGTGAGAGAGAGCATGAGAGGGCCAGAGGGAAAAGCAGACTCCCTGCTGAGCTGGGAACCGAATTTGGGACTTCATCTCGGAGCTCAGGATTGTGACCTGAGCCAAAGGGAGTAGCTTAACCAACTGAGCCACCCAGACGTCCCTTCAGTAAATAATATTTAAAATTCTAATACAAATCAAAACCACAGTGAGATACCACCTCACACCAATCAGTATGGCTAGAATTAACCAGTCAGGAAAGGACAGGTGTTGGCAAAGATGTGGAGAAAGGGGAACCCTTCTACATTGTTGGTGGGAATGAAAGTTGGTGCAGCCACTGTGGAAAACAGTATGGAGGTTCCTCAAAAAACTGAAAATAGAGCTACCCTACAACCCAGCAATAGCACTACTGAGTACTTACCCTAAAGATACAAATGCAGTGATCCAAAGGGGCACGTGCACCCAAATGTTTATTTTAGCGAAGTCCACAATAGCCAAACTATGGAAAGAACCTAGATGTCCATCAACAGATGAATGGACAAAGAAGATGTGGTATATACATACAATGGAATAGTATGCAGCCATCAAAAACAAAAAACAAAATCGGGGCGCCTGGGTGGCTCAGTGGGTTAAGCCTCTGCTTTCGGCTCAGGTCATGATCTCAGGTCCTGGGATTGAGCCCCGCATCGGGCTCTCCGCTCAGCAGAGAGCCTGCTTCCCCCCACCCCTCTCTCTGCCTGCCTCTCTGCCTACTTGTGATCTCTGTCAAATAAATAAATAAAATCTTAAAAAAAAAAAATACAAATTCTACAGATACAGCAAAAATTGTGAAGTTGGTACTCAAGGGACTAAGTTTAAGAAAGTCTATTAAAAGGCAAACTCAGGGGCGCCTGGGTGGCTTAGTGGGTTAAAGCCTCTGCCTTTGGCTCAGGTCATGGTCCCGGGGTCCTGGGATCGAGCCCCGCATCGGGCTCTCTGCTAGGCGGGGAGCTTGCTTCCCCCCGCCCCGCCTGCCTGCCTCTCTGCCTACTTGTGATCTCTGTCAAATAAATAAATAAATAAATCTTTGTGGTTTTTTTTAAAGATTGTATTTATTTGACAGACAGAGATCACAAGTTGGCAGAGAGGCAGGCAGAGAGAAAGGGGGGGAAGCAGGCTCCCGGTGGAGCAGAGCCCGATGCAATGAGTCTGGGTGGCTCAGCAGAGCCCGATCCCAGGACCCCGGCATCATGACCTGAGCCCAAGGCAGAGGCTTCAACCCACTGAGCCACCAAGGGGCCCCAAATAAAATCTTTAAAAGGCAAATTCAATATAAGACCCAAAAATAAAACTCATCTGCACCCTGGCCTTAGGAACATGCAGTCTCCTCTTCCCCACCATCCTTTCATACACAAACGCAGACTACCTAGTTCACAAAGGAAAACAAATGCTTTGCTGACTGTGCACTAGACTACACCAGAGACAATCTACTAGTCCCTATTCACTACTGTGTTTGAACACCATCAAGTTTCTACAAAAGAAAGAAAATTGTTTCAGTCATCTTCCAGCTCCAACTAAACAACTGAGTAAAAATACTGGGCTCATGAGCTGAGTACAGTTTATTAAATAACTGGTGATTCCAAAAGCTCAGCTATCTCAGGTGACACAGCGTGATTAGGATTGACATTTCCCATAAGAACTGGAAACTCAGGGGGCCTGGGTGGCTCAGTGGGTTAAGCCTCCACCTTCAACTCAGGTCATGATCCCAGGGTACTGGGATCGGGCCCCACATTGGCCTCTCTGCTCAGCGGGGAGTCTGCTTCCCCCTCCCCCTCTGCCTGCCTCTCTGCCTACTTGTGATCTCTCTGTCAAATAAATAAACAAAATCTTAAAAAAACAAAACAAAAACAAAAAAACATCTGCCTTTGGCTCAGGTCATGATCCCAGAGTCCTGGGATCGAGTCCCACACCAGGCTGAGGATGCAGGAGGACACAATGGCCCCAGCAGGACAAAAAAGTAGCCGCCCCCTTACCTGGCTGCTGAACTGGCGACCACTGGCTGGATCTTTAGCAGCAACTAACAAAACACAAAACATCTTAAGTGAGCAATTAAACTTTTAGTCTCATAGTTACAGCTTCATATACCAGGTTTTTTGGCTTGTGCCTTTGTTCCCTTTAATGACCACCCATTTTCACTACAGATTTTTATTTTTTACGAGCATGCACTGGTGGGGGAAGGGGGTTGGGAGAAGAGAAAGAGATAAACTTAAGCAGGCTCCACACTGAGCATGAGCCCGAAGTAAGGTCCCTGAGACCATAACCTGAGCCAAAACCAAGAGTCGGATGCCTAACTGACTGGGCCAACCAGGCACCCACCATTTTTAAAATGCTTCGTATCTCTTTGTTGCAGATCAATGATTTGAACACCCAACGCCCTCAAGCTGTAAGTGACACTTTCAACTGCAAACTACAAACAGAGACCATCAGGTTATAAAAGACTCTACTTAGCATCCAGGCGTCATATGGCTCTCATGGTTATGGTGACCAATCACCAAGGTTAGGGATGGCTGGGTGGCACAGTTGGTTAAGAGAATAAGTCAGCTCAGGTCATGATCTCAGGGTCTTGAGACCAGGCCCCAAGTCACACTCTGCGATTGGCACAGAGTCTAAGACTCTCTCTCCCTCTGCCCCTCCCCCAACGCTCAAGTGTGCTCTCTCAAAATAAGTCTTTTAGAAAGGAAGGAAGGGAGAAAGGGAGGGAGGAAGGAGAAAGAAACAAAGAAGTCACCAAGGTTAAAGAACCAGGAATGTGATTTTCAAAGACTGTTAATATGGCCTCTAGTCTCACACCTGTTGGCTCAATATGTTCTAACTTGAAAAATGTACTCAAGACAACTGCCAAAAAATTAAGAATTATGGAAGACAGGAAAGTAAGAATTTTAAACTGGAGAGTCACAGATTCTACCTTGCAGTATTTACAGCTAGATAAACATTTCAATTACTATCACATATACACACATAAAATCCTTACTTGCAACCTGGTGCATTTCCTCCATACATGCCCTTATGACTGATCGGTAGTTCTTACTCACTCGGACCAATCTACAAAAAATGAAATGACATACAAGATGAGCCTAGTGCATCTTGTGGTGACAAAAAGCAAGGAAGTTCTCAATAGAAGGTAGGAGCTTGCTCAAAGACAGGAACCAACCTGAAAGAGCTCCTAACAGCTAAAGCTGGAACTTGAGCAACAAAATAAGTAACATCTGAGATAATCAGTGGGGTAAAAAAATAAGTAACATATGAGATAATCAGTGGGGTAAAATAAATATCCATGAATCCATACTGACATTAATTGCTGCAGATGAAATCCACTGATGAACACTAAAACTAGTGGTTGAAAATTTAAGGAGAAATAGGATTTGCATAATCTCAAAGTTTCTGCTACTAACAATGACTCTTGGAACATTGAAAAAATAAAAATAAATTTAAAAAAAAGAGTTTCGGGGTACTTGGGTGGCTCAGTGGGTTAAAGCCTCTGCCTTCAGCTCAGGTCATGATCCCAGGGTCCTGGGATCAAGCCCCACATTGGGCTCTCTGCTCAGCAGGGAGCTTGCTGCCCCCCTCTCTCTCTGCCTGCTGCTCTACCTACTTGTGATCTCTGTCAAATAAATAAATTAAAAAAAAAAAAAAAAGTTTCTGCTACAAAGGGAAAGACGGTAACTTTATAGTAAAGAAACCCAGTAGAAACCACATCAAGCAAGTGATCAAGGTCAACAAAACCAGAATAAAACATCAACATCATGAACCCCATGACATGACATACTAAGAACACATCATACTAGTTCTGTGGTATTCTTACTAAAAATGAATAACCTTAAAAAAAATGCATAACCCTTCTCTATTCATGAGAAAACATCAGAGAAACCCAAATGGAGGGACAGTCACCAAAATAATTGGTCAAATATTTTTCAAAAGTGTCAAGATCAGGGACGCCTGGGTGGCTCAGTTGGTTGGACGACTGCCTTCGGCTCAGGTCATGATCCCGAAGACCCGGGATCGAGTCCCGCCCGCATCGGGCTCCCAGCTCCACGGGGAGTCTGCTTCTCCCTCTGACCTTCTCCTCGCTCATGCTCTCTCACTGCCTCTCTCTCACTGCCTCTCTCAAATAAATAAATAAAATCTTAAAAAAAAAAAAAAAAAGTGTCAAGATCATTAAAGAGACTAAGAAAAGGGGGGCCTGGGTGGCTCAGTGGGTTAAGGCTCTGCCTTCGGCTCAGGTCATGATCAGAGGTCATGATCTCGGGGTCCTGGGATCGAGCCCTTTGTCAGGCTTTTTGCTTGGCGGGAAGCCTGCTTCTCCCCACCCCCACCCCACCTCTCTGCCGACTTGTGACCTCTGTCAAATAAATAAATAAAATCTTGTGGCGCCTAGGTGGCTCAGTGGGTTAAAGCCTCTGACTTCAACTCGGGTCATGATCCTAGGGTCCTGGGATCAAGCCCCGCATCGGGCTCTCTGCTCAGCAGGGAGCCTGCTTCCTCCTCTCTCTCTGCCTGCCTCTCTGCCTACTTGTGATCTCTACCTGTCAAATAAATAAACAAAATCTTTAAAAAAAAAGAGAGAGAGAGAGAGACTAAGAAAAAAATAAATGCAACCTGAGTTGCAGCGGAGAAAAAGGACCTTAGTAAAAAAACTGGTAAATTCAAATGAGGCCTTGAATCATAACGCATTGATGTTTAAGTTTCCTGGTTTAAGTAACAGTAACATGGTTATGTAGATATTAATGTAACAAAGCTGAGTGAGGGATGCGCAGGAATCTTTAATTTTTGTACCTTTTCTGTAAGTCCAAAATTAGTTCAAAATAAAGTCTTTAAAAAAGGAAACACAGGGTGCCTGGGTGGCTCAGTGGGTTAAGCCTCTGCCTTCAACTAAGGTCATGATCTCAGGGTCCTGGGATCAAGCCCCACATCAGGCTCTCTGCTCATCAGGGAGCCTGCCCCCCGCCCCACCACCTGCCTCTGCCTACTTGTGATATATCTCTCTCTGTTAAATAAATAAATAAATTCTTTAAAATAAATAAATAAATAACTAATTAATTAGAAAGGAAATGACAAAACTAAACAAATATCCACAAGAAAGCAACTGGTTTAGTTATTAAGATGCAATCTTTAGCAAAAAAAAAAAAAAAAACAGTTCTAAGGGGGCCTGGGTAGCATAGCCAGCTAAGTTGCTGCCTTTAGCTCAGGTCAGGATTCTAGAGTACTGAAATGGAGCCCTGTGCCCCATCGTGTTGGGCTCCCTGTTCAGCTGGGAATCTGCTTCTCCTTCTCCCTCTGCCCACCCCCACCACTCCTTTGCTTGCTCCCTCTCTCTCTCTCTCCCTCTCTCAAATAAATAAAATCTTAAGGAAAAGAAAAAAGGAAAACAATGCATTTCATTTGGCTTTCATAATTTACTTGTGAACTTCAGCACCTATCAGCAGCCAACTTACTGAGCTTTTCTGGATTTTCCAGTCAATTCTTCTTCAATTCTCTGGAGGCCCACAAAGATTCCATGGGATTCATTGAAGAGTTTTCTCAGGATCTGAGAGTAAACATCTATATCCTTTCGGATGATATAGATAAAGGGGCAGCCTGGCTCGGTCTCTGATTCTTCTAAAACAGAAAAAATTAACATCAATTACCATTACCCTCATAACAAGAACTCACTTCAAAATTTTTTTTAAATATTTTATTTATTTATTTGAGAGACAGAGAAAGATCACAAGTACAGGGAAGGGTAGAGAGAGAAGCAGACTCCCAGCTGAGCCGGAAGCCCAATTCGGGACTTGATCGCAGTATCCTGGGATCATGACCTGAGTCAAAGGCAGACACTCCCAACAACAGATGGAGCCACCCAAACGCACTAAATTTTTTTTAAGATTTTACTTATTTACTTGATAGAAAAAGAGAGAGAACGCATGTGCACAAGCAGGGGGAGTGGCCAGCAGAGGGAGAGGGAGAGGGAGAAGCAGGCTCCCCGCTGAACAGGGAGCCTGATGTGGGTCTCAACCCCAGGACTCTGGGATCATGACCTGAGCCGAAGGCAGATGCTTAACTGACTGAACCACTCAGGTACCTCTCACTTTAAATTTTTATTTATTTATTTTTTGAAAGATTTTATTTATTTATTTGACAGACAGACAGAGATCACAAGTAGGCAGAGAGGCAGGCAGAGAGAGAAGAGGAAACAGGCTCCCTGCTGAGCAGAGAGCCCGATTCGGGGCTTGATTCCAGGACCCTGAGATCATGACCCGAGCTGAAGGCAGAGGGTTAACCCACTGAGCCACCCAGGTGCCCCACACTTTAAATTTTTAATTGAGTTATCTAATTACAAAAGCTTCAGCTTCTTTGCTACTGATTTCATGTTAAAAAGTATGAACTGGGAGTGTATGAGTGGCTCAATTGGTTGGGCGTCTGCCTTTGGCTCAGGCTATGACTCCAGTGTGCTGGGATGGAGCCCTGCATCGGGCTCTCTGCTCAGTAGGGAGTCTGGTTCTCCCTCTGCCCTTCAATGCCCCCCGCCCTTGTGCTCTTCTCTCACTCCTAGGATCAAGTCCTAACATCAGGTTCCCTGCTTAATAAGAATTCTGCTTCTTCCTCTACCCTTCCCCCCTGCTCATGAACTCTCTCAAATAAATAAAATCTTTAAAAAAAAATTAAAGTCATGGGGCACCTGGGTGGCTTAGTGGGTTGAAACCTCTGCTTTCGGCTCAGGTCATGATCCCAGAGTCCTGGGATCATGCCCCACATCAGGCTCTCTGCTCCACAGAGAGCCTGCTTCCTACTCTCTCTCCCTGCCTGCCTCTCTTGCCTACTTGTAATCTCTGTCTGCCAAATAAATAAATAAAATCTTTAAAAAAAAAAAATTTAAAGTCACTTAATATTAGGTTATGGATAACTCAATAAATAAGATAAACCTACATCCGAGGGGCACCTGGGTGGCTCAGTCAGTTAAGCGTCTGCCTTCAGCTCAGACCATGATCGGAGTCCTGGAATAGAGCCCTGTGTTGGACTCCCTACTCAACAGAGTCTGCTATTTCCTCTCCCTTGGTCCCTGAGCCCTGCTCGTGCATATACACTCTTGCTCTCTCACAAATAAATAAATAAATAAATAATCTAAAAAAGGGAAAAGAAACCTAGAGCTGATATTTTATATAACCTCAAATTCAAATAAATATTATTTCTATATTTCTTTGTACTGCCATTACCCCTAAAACAAAGAATCAAGAGTTGACTAAACTACTCTGTGGCAGTGATAAAAAGGATCTATAATGAGAAATTATAAACCACCAAATTGTAGATTTTTTTTTCTTTTTTTATTTATTTATTTGACAGAGAGAGATCACAGTAGACAGAGAGGCAGGCAGAGAGAGAGGGAAGCAGGCTCCCCACTGAGCAGAGATCCCGATGCGGGACTTGATCATCAAATGTGAAAATTTAGTTTTCTCTTGCTAGTAGAAGAGTCTGTAACAGAAAGATCCATGTCCAAAATCTGAAGGAGCTTAGAGAAAAGGGAAGAGTCATTTCACTCTCCAGATCTTCTGTGCTTTATATCAACAGCTAACAGAATTCATCAAGTTTAAAATACTACAAAAAAGAGGACTACGAGGACTATGCGGAAACTTTTCCACCGTTTCATGGAAAGGGGGCTTCTGTGAAGGGAATTTAGTTATTCTGGACAAGGGGAAAAAACTTGAAATTTTTAAATATAAAGGAATACCACAAACATTACTAATTTTTTTCCCGTACTCAACATCTTCCAGATCCCATAAATTAATGAAAATCTTAAACAGGTAACAGTCTAAAAATGAAAATGGTACAAAGTTAAGTTCAGTGCTCGCTTCGGCAGCACATATGCTAAAATTGGAACGATACAGAGAAGATTAGCATGGCCCCTGCGCAAGGATGACACGCAAATTCATGAAGCGTTCCATATTTTTAGAGACTATGGACTCTGAGAAACCACCTGAGGGGTTTTGAAGGGGCGGGGGATGGGAGGTTCGAGGAGCCAGGTGGTGGGTATTATGGAGGGCACGCATTGCATGGAGCACTGGGTGTGTTGTAAAACTATGAATTCTGTTACGCTGAAAAGAAATGAAATAAAAAAAAAATTAAAAAAAAAAAGTTAAGTTCAAATGTTTCTTGCTTCAGTTAGTTAAATCTTGAGAATAAAGGAAAAAAACAAATGTGCCAAGATGGATAACCTAGAAGAAAAAAACAAAAGCCTACCTTTTTTGTTGAAGGAGGTTTCACACACCAGCATCTCCCCTGGACCCCAATCAAAACACATTTGCTTCTTCTTTGAATTCACTCCTGGAATCAACTAGGAAAAAAAGAAAAAAAAAAAAGGCACAGACACTGTTACTTTTACTAAAGGCTTTGTTTTCAAATGCTTTGCAAGCAGAACCCTAGAAATAAGTGATCATAAAAGTCAAATACTAATCTATGTATACAGCTAAGTGTGGTTGACATCAGCAGTCTGTTAAAACCCTGAATAAGCAAGTGAGCTTTCCTGAGCACCCAGCCTGCCACTTTGCAAGTATTGATAAAAAGGAGAGCTATCCTTAATCAACTGCTGTATTGTAATTTAACGATCTATAGTTCAGAAAAAGGGAATTTTTTAAGAAATAGAAAAGAAATTGAACTGTTTGGGGCGCCTGGTTGGCTCAGTTGGTTAAGCCTCTGCCTTCAGCTCAGGTTGTGACCCCGGGGTCCTGGACTGAGTCCCACATCAGGCTCAGAAACAGGAGCCTGTTTCTCCCTCTTCCTCTGTCTCTCTCTCATGAATAAATTTTTTTTTTTAATTGAACTTTTTGTTACTTACTAAAAGGAACCCTCCAATACCATGGCTTCTGTGCCATCTTTTTTTTTTTTTAAAGATTTTACTTATTTATTTGACAGACAGATATCACAAGTAGGCAGAGAGGCAGGCAGAGATAGAGAGGAGAAAGCAGGCTCCCCATGGAGCAGAGAGCCCGATGTGGGGGTTGATCCCAGGACCCTGGGATCATGACCTGAGCCGAAGGCAGAGGCTTTAACCCACTGAGCCACCCAGGCGCCCCTTCTGTGCCATCTTTTTTTTTTTTTAAGATTTATTTATTTGACAGAGACATATCACAAGTAGGCAGAGAGGCAGGCAGAGAGAGGGGGAGAAGCAGGCTCCCTGCTGAGCAGAGAGCCCGATGCGGGACTCGATCCCAGGACCCCAGGATCATGACCCGAGCCCAAGGCAGAGGCTTCAACCCACTGAGCCACCCAGGCGCCCCTGTGCCATCCCTTTGATGAGGACTCAATTCTTCTCTACAACTCAGATCAACCCCTTTGAGCCTCAGCCTCATACATCCAACTACCTAATTCACACCTTTACAGGTTACCTAACCTCTAGAGCTATATTCATAACATCAGAACAAAAAAAAAAAAACAAAAAACCTCAATTCTTGGGACGCCTGGGTGCCTCAGTTGGTTAAGCAGCTGCCTTCGGCTCAGGTCATGATCCTAGCGTCCTGGGATCGAGTCCCACATCGGGCTCCTTGCTCAGCAGGGAGCCTGCTTCTCCCTCTGTCTCTACCTGCCACTCTGTCTGCCTGTGCTCAGTCTCTCTCTCTGACAAATAAATAAAATCTTTGAAAAAAAAAAAAAAAAAAACCCTCAATTCTCACCTCCAAGTCTCATTCCATTCCCCCACTGGGACAAAGCCTTCCCCAAATGTTATGAGTAATCTTTGTTTCTTCACTTTCCCTTACCACCTTTGTCCAATCAGTAAATCCTGTCCTACTCTTAAATAAGCCTGAATCCAACCACTTACCATGTCTACCAGTCTAACTCAAGCCACCATCAACTCTCATATGACTGCAACAACATTTCTCAGTGCCTGAAATGACTATCCTACATGGTTATTACCTTGCCCTGTAAATGAATAAAAGCTCACAAGGGTGGGACACCTGGGTGGCTCAGTTGGTTAAGCACTTGCTTTCAGCTTGTGGTCCTTAATCAGAGTCCTGGGATGGAGTCCGATTCCTGCATCTGGCTCCCTGCTCAGTGGGGAGTCTGCTTCTCCCTCTACCTGCTGCTCTTTCTCTTTCTCTCTCCCCTCTCTGATAAATAAATAAATAAATAAAAGTTTAAAGATTAAAAAAGCTCAAAAGGGCAAGAGATTCCAGGATTCTCATTCACTGCCTAGAAGAGACCCTGGCACAAAGATGGCACTCCATAAATATTTTTGGCAGAGAAGAAATTTCGCTGGTAATAATCTGGTCTAAAGACAAGTGCAAGGGCGCCTGGGTGGCTCAGTGGGTTAAGCCTCAGCCTTTGGCTCAGGTCATGATTTCAGGGTCCCCGCATCAGGCTTTCTGCTTAGCAGGGAGTCTGCTCCCCTCCCTCCCCTCTCTCTGCCTGCCTCTCTGCCTACTTGTGATCTCTCTCTCCCTCTCTCAAATAAATGAATAAAATCTTAAAAAAAAAAAAAAAAAGGACAAGTGCAGTTAGTTCTTAGGAAGGGCTAATACAGTCATTTAACAACTAAGCAATGTCTAGTAAGCCTTTATCTGTACTGTGCTCTAGAAATACAACACTGTATAATACAGTTACTGCCCTCCAAAAGCTAGCAGTCTACTGAGGAAGTCCAATAAAAACAACAACAACAAAAAAGAAAAAAAACAAAACAAAACAGGCAATGGGTGCCTGGGTGGCTCAGTCGTTAAGCATCTGCCTTCAGCTCAGGTCATGATCCCAGGGTCCTAGGATGGAGCCCCCCATCAGGCTCCCTGCTCTGTGGGAAGCCTACTTCTCCCTCTCCCACTCCCCCTGCTTGTGTTCCCTCTATCACTGTGTCTTTTTCTGTCAAATAAATAAATAAAATCTTAAAAAAAAAAAGAAAGAAAGAAAGAAAGAAAATGCCTCTCTGTAAGGCTGTGTCAACAAGGTCAACCAATTTCCTTCCTGGTCTCCCCAACACCAGCGTGGAGCTGAGCTATCACAAGCCCATCACCACTACTGGTGTTAAAAATATGCTTGGCTCATCTTCATTCAATTTGTAAAGGCAAGGCTAATTATTTTGGCTCAGTATCAAAGTAGTGACTCCCCAGGGTTGTGCAGGTTACTGGAAAGGTGCCCCCACCAAAAGATTCTGATATAAGAGGAGGAGGGAGGGCGCCTGGGTGGCTCAGTGGGTTAAAGCCTCTGCTTTCGGCTCAGGTCATGGTCCCAGGGTCCTGGGATCGAGTCCCACATCGGGCTCTCTGCTCAGCAGGGAGCCTGCTTCCTCCTCTCTGTCTGTCTTTCTGCCTACTTGTGATCTCTCTCTCTCTGTCAAATAAATAAATAAATAAAATCTTAAAAAAAAAAAAAAAAGGAGGAGGGAAAGGCAAGATGATGTTTGAAAAAGTTCCAGTGATTCTGATATTCTAATTTTTCTTCCCACTGACAATGACACAGCCTTGATATATAACATTTAAAGTAATTTATATGGGTCTTAAAATTTTAACACACTACAATAGTAAGTTTTATAGAGTAACAACCCACATTAACTGCTATTTATGATCTCATGCCTCCCTTTGTCCAGTTAGCTTTGAAATGACCCCATCTTTGGTTTTGTCAGGCACTGCTTTTCCATCTGTTGGCTTTAGCAGAAAACTGCAGGCATCTCAACCTTCTCAAAAGCAATAAATCCAAGATCAGGCAACCTGCAGTTCAGGGAAGCTTACCCACTTACCAAGAGCAAAGAGGTGCAGACCAAGCCAATAATGGACAGAAATATTTGCCCTAGCCAGCGAGGTAAGGCATTCCAGAGGGAGAGGATGCTGGTTCTTGCATTTGAAAAGCGAGGAGATAAAGAGAGAAAGAGAGTGTTCCAAGCGGAGGATCGGTAGGTATCTCCTATCTAAAAGCCAGGAATCTATTTTCGAACATCATAGATCGTTCACATTTGACACTCTCTTGAAAGTCTAGACAGAACTGAAAGCAAGCAGGGCAGTAAGTACAAGAAGTCTCCGAGAACAAATACTTCTAGTAAATCCTGGGCCAGCACGGCACATGAAGAAGCAGAAGCCAAGCCCATGGTGTTGCCATGTGAAGTTTAGTTCCGCGGAAGATAAAAGCCCCTTTGACTCGGTCGGAGCCCGGTCACTAGAGCACTAGTCCAACAGGAGAAGCGACGGAAGTGGGATGGGAAAGTCGGGAAGACAAGAGAGGGTGAGGGATGGAGTGAGGACTCCGAGCCAGGCATTTCTGAATATACAAAGAAAGAGTAGAAACCTAGCGACCACTGCGACCCGAACACGAGCACCTAGCTAATGGGACCTCCGAACTGTGGCTACTGAGCTGAGGGAGGAGGCCAGGAGCCTCGCGGGAGGTAGACAAGCCTACAGTGACAAAGCAGACACAATCCTCGGACCGCAAAGGCAAGACTGTTGCGGGCGCCCTTACAGTGACGGTCGGCTCGCCGTCGAGTTCCTCCATAGCGCCTCGCCTCAGCCCCCTGGAACTTGCGCGGCCGCTGACGCTCCCGGCTCAGGCCTCCCGCTCACAGCCGGCTGCGAGAGAGGACCCCCCTGCCGAGCGCCTCGTGCACTGCCTGCAGGTCCAAGCACCCAACGCCGCAGGGACCTCTCCTCTCGGCCACGATCCTCCCTCCGCGACAATCTACACATTTCCCTCCTTCCTGGACGGCGACAACAGGGCAGGGAAAACAGAGCCAGGCCAAACGGTCCTCATAGTAACCCTTCAGCCAGCTCAGGCGCCGCTGCGGACAGCCCCGCGCCGGGCCGGGAAAAGGCCCCCGGAGAGGGCGGGAGCCGCGCCTGTGCGGCTGCGCGTGCGCGGATTGGGGCGGCTCCTCTGGGGCGAGCGCATGTCCTGGAGCCTCGGTGAGCGGGCAGGTTGTGTCTGTCGATTCTCGTTGTACTCGCCCCTGTTGTGTCTGCAAGTTAAGGTCGTCGCAGCTGCTTCTCTGAACGGTATCTAGGCCTTGCCCAGTTCCCGTCGGTGCACTAGGCTTGGGTACGAAGGCCGTTGCCGCCCTCTCCCACCCCAAAACGCTCGCAAGGCACGCAGACAAAATTAAAGCGGCTGAAACAACTGTGAAATCGAGAGAGCTGGGCTTGCTTAATTAAATACAAATACTAGTTTGTTGTCTCACCAAAGCAAAGCAGAAAAGAGGACTCAAATCAGGGAATCCTAGACCTTGTTATGGAAAGCTCAGAAGTGCTCCAGTAGCTTAAAGGAGTGATTGATTTTGTAAATGCCATATTTGCAAATACAGGGGAAGAGAACAGGACTTTCTAAGTTAGCAAATATGTTTTTTAGCGAATTGAAGATAATAAGTCTTAGGAAATGCTGTCTGAAAATGTAGCAGCTGCTTTTATTTAGAAATTTGATCTGAAAACAATTTCAAAACGCTCCCTTCCCTGAGGTTCTTCTGAATGGCATGACTTGGAGTGATTAGGAAAACCCTATCACCCCAATAGTTCGTTCTTTCGAAGTACAGATTGTGAAGCAAGGGAAGAAAAATCCTTGTCTCTGAAGACAGCCATCCATAGGATGAACATTAATGCAGTTTTGCACAAAATTCTGCACTGTTCTACCATCTGTGTCTTAATGCATTTTCCAAATGTTTCAGTTAGTTTCACTGATCTGAGTATTTCGAACAGCAGTAGTGTAGCTAGGAAGTATGAGGGAAGTATTCATGCCCATTTTCCAGGGAGTGAAAAGAGTCCTAATATTTTCTGAAAGTAAAACAAACATTCAGGGGGTGCCTGGCTGGCTCTGTCAGTAAAGCGTGCAACTTTTCTTTTTCTTTCTTTTTTTTTTTTGAGCATGTGACTCTTGATCACATCGAGTATAGAGATTACTTAAAAATAAAATATTGGGGTGCCTGGGTGGCTCAGTGGGTTAAAGCCTCTGCCTTCGGCTCAGGTCACTATCCCAGGATGCTGGGATCGAGCCCTGCATGGGGCTCCCTGCTTAGCAGGGAGTTTGCTTCCTCCTCTCTCTCCTCTCTCTCTGCCTTCCTCTCTGCCTCCTTGTGATCTCTGTCAAATAAATAAATAAAATCTTAAATAAAATAAAAACTTGGGGTGCCTGTGTGGCAATGGTTTAAACATTGGACTCTTGATTTTAGTTAAGATCATAACCTGGGTGGTGAGATCAAGCCCAGAATGGGGCTCTGCCTTTAGCATGGAGCCTGCTTAAGATTCTCTCTCTCCTTCTCCTTCTACCTCGACCCCCACTCTCTCACTCTCTCTCAAAAAATAAAATTAAGGGGCGCCTGGGTGGCTCAGTGGGTTAAAGCCTCTGCCTTCGGCTCAGGTCACGATCTCGGGGTCCTGGGATCGAGCCCCGCATCGGGCTCTCTGCTCCGCGGGGAGCCTGCTTCCTCCTCTCTGCCTGCCTCTCTGCCTACTTGTGATCTCTCTCTGTGTCAAATAAATAAATAAAATCTTTAAAAATAATAATAATAAAAATAAAATTAATTAAAAAAAATAATAAAAGGGTTCCTGGGTGGCTTAGCCAGTTAAATATCTGCCTTCGGCTTGGGTCATACCAGGGTCCTGGGATCTGGTCCTGCCTGCATCAGGCTCCTTGCTCAATGGGGAGCCAGCTTCTCCCTCTTGCTCTGTCCTTTACCCCCACTGTTCATGCTCTGTCTCACTCTCTCAAATGTGATCTTAAAAAAGAATAATAACAGGATGAAAGACCAAAGAGAAAAACCACCTTTCTCAAAGGGAGACCTGAGAAAAAACTATTTGAATGACAAAAGACCTTGGAAAATTTTAGTAGTATAGCTTCTTGATATTTTAATACTGTCATTGGGGCGCCTTGGGTGGCTCAGTGGGTTAGGCCTCTGCCTTTGGCTCAAGTCATGGTCTGAGACCCACATCAGGCTCTCTGCTCAACAGGGAGCCTGCCTCCCCCCTCCCTCTGCCTGTCTCTCTGTCTACTTGTGATTCTCTGTGTGTGTGTGTCAAATAAATAAATGAAATCTTTAAAAAAAAAAATAAAACCTGTCATTTGTAAGGTGCCTGGCTGGCTCAGTCAGTAGAGCATGTGACTCTTGAGTCTGGGGTTGTGTGTTCAAGCCCCCCGTTGGGTGTAATGATTACTTAAAGATTGAAAAAAAATTCCTAGGGGCACCTGGGTGGCTCAGGGGGTTAAAGCCTCTGCCTTTGGCTCAGGTCATGATTTCAGGGTCCTGGGATCGAGCCCTACATCGGGCTCTCTGCTCAGCAGGGTGCTTGCTTCCTCCTCTCTGTCTGCCTGCCTCTCTGCCTACTTGTGATCTCTGTCTGTCAAATAAATAAATAAAATCTTTAAAAAAGGGCACCTGGGTGGCTCAGTGGGTTAAGCCTCTGCCTTCGGCTCAGGTCATGATCTCAGGGTCCTGGGATCAAGCCCCGCATCGGGCTCTCTGCTTGGCAGGAAGCCTGCTTCCTCCTTTCTCTGCCTGCCTCTCTGCCTACTTGTGATCTCTGTCAAATAAATAAATAAAGTCTTAAAAAAAAATTTTTTTTTAATCTTTAAAAAATTTTTTAAAATTCCTAAAAAGACTCTCATTTGAAAATAAGAGAAGCTTTGAAATTGTCTGACTTAGGGCTGGATAATACTGGGAAAAAGTATTAGAAACATATTTTGGTGGTGCTTGGGTGGCTCAGTTGGTTGGCATCTGCCTTCGACTCAGATCATGATCTCAGGGTCCTGGAATTGAGCCCTGTGTCCTGGTCCCTTCTCAGCGGGGATTCTGCTTCTACCTCTTCTGTTGCCCCTCCCCCCTGCTCACAAGTGCTCTCTCTCAAATGAATAAATTAAAAAAAAATTTTTTTAAAGGAAGATGCCAGGCTCCGTTCTAGGACCTTGGGATCATGACCTGAGTCGAAGGCAGATGCTTAACCAACTGAGCCACCCAGGCGCCCCAAGCATAATGTTTCAATTACATAGTTTATAAATCCTCTTTATCTTGGGGCGCCTGGGTGGTTCAGTTGTTAAGCATCTGCCTTTGGCTTGGGTCATCATCCCAGGGTTCTGGAATTGAGCCCCCCAATAGGTTCCCTGCTCAGTGGGAAGCCTGCTTCTCCCTCTCCCCCTGCTTGTGTTCCCTCTCTTGCTCTGTCTTCTATCAAATAAATAAAATCTTTTAAAAAGTCCCCTTTTTCTTACATATAATCATAAATGAATACTTCTGGAAAAAAAAGATGATCAGTATACAAATCGTTTTGTCTTCTTTGTCCTCCCCAGGCTCCTCCTCTCCTTATATCGGTTGGTTTAACTCCTGAATTCCTGTATCTATACTGAAGGCTCTTCAATTATGCAAGAGAAATTACAACCTGTGGTATATCAGAGCCCAAGGAAGACAGAAAGAATAAAATATGTTTGGAATCAAATGAAAATCCCCTAAAACAAAACATATTTATTGCCCAAAAGTCAAACCAGAAATCACTTTCAGTCACTCCAAAGTCAAACTAAGAATCATTCTCAGATCAAGCCAGAAGAATTGTGCTCTAGCACAATAGCTCTAGATGTGGCTTATATAAAAGTGCTAAGTGGATACATTTCATCCATCCTAGTAAAATCAAATCTCCCTAGCCTACAGAGGAATAAATACATAATCGTATCAAGCAACATAACTATTTTGGAAACAAGGTAGAAACCTACAATCAAGAGGGGCGCCTGGGCGGCTCAGTTGGTTAAGCGTCTGCCTTTGGCTAAGGTCATGATCCCTGAGGCCTGGATCCAGACTTCCATAGAATCTCGCTCTCTGCTCAGTGGGGAGTCTGCTTCTGCCACTCCCCCTGCTTGTGCTCTCCCACTCTCATTCTGCCCTCTCTCAAATAAATAAATAAATAAATAAATAAAATCTTTAAAAAAAAAAAACTTCAGTGCCTGGGTGGCTCAGTGGGTTGAGCCTCTGCCTTCGGTTCGGGTCGTGGTCTCGGGGTCCTGGAATCGAGTCCCGCATGGGGCTCTCTGCTAGATGGGGAGCCTGCGTCCCGCCCCTCCCTCTCTCTTTCTCTCTCTGCCTGCCTCTCTGCCTACTTGTGATCTCTCTCTCAGTCAAATAAATAAATAAATTCTTTTAAAAAAAATTTCTCATATTGACATATTGGTCCAGAAGAGTCTATGTTGTAAGAGCTGTCCTATGCATTGCAGGATGTTTAGCAGAATCCCTGGCTTTTACCCACTAGATGCCAATAATACCCCTCAACAATTTTTTTTTAAGATTTTATTTATTTATTTGACAGACAGAGATCACAAGTAGGCAGAGAGGCAGGCAGAGAGAGGAGGAAGCAGGCTCCCCGCAGAGCAGAGAGCCCAATGTGGGGCTCGATCCCAGGACTCTGGGATCATGGCCTAAGCCGAAGGCAGAGGCTTTAACCTACTGAGCCACACAGGCGCCCCCCCCCCCAACAATTTTAACAACTGAAAATGTCTCTAGGTATTCCCAGTGTTCCCTAGGGGACAAAAATCACCTCTGCTAACAATTGCTTGTATTGATGTTCGACCGTAGAGCAACAGAGGAACACCTAAACCCAACAGCAATGAGATTGCTCAGCTATTTCGAAGAACCATGAAGAACATGGAAAACTCTCTCAAGATGTTTTAAAATGTTCACCTTTTTTGTCCCTATAATTGTACTTCCAGGAAATGATCAAGGATATTTTGAATAATGACCAGAAAAAAGGAAGTAATCTAAATGTCCCACAGAAAAGCCTTATGTAATCATTAAAGGTAATTGTAGCAAAATTTTACGAAGATAAAAGTAAAATTTCATAAAAAAATAAAAGATATTTATCAATATTCATGTAGAAGGGGCGCCTGGGTGGCTCAGTGGGTGAAGGCCTCTGCCTTCGGCTCAGGTCATGATCCCGGTGTCCTGGGATCGAGCCCCGAATAGGGCTCTCTGCTCCGTGGAGAGCCTGCTTCCTCCTCTCTCTGCCTGCTTCCTGCCTACTTGTGATCTCTCTCTGTCAAATAAATAAATAAAACCTTTAAAAAATATATTCATGTAGAAAAAAAGACTAGGAAAGAAGGGCGCCTGGCTGGCTAAATCGGTAGAGCATGTGACTCTTGGTCTCAGGGTCATGAGTTTGAGCCCCACACTGGTTGTAGAGATTAATTCAAAAGAGAATTTTGATGGGCGCCTGGGTGGCTCAGTGGGTTAAGCCACCGCCTTCGGCTCGGGTCATGATCTCAGGGTCCTGGAATCGAGTCCCGCATAGGGCTCTCTGCTCAGCAGGGAGCCTGCTTCTTCCTCTCTCTCTGCCTGCCTCTCTGCCTACCTGTGATCTCTCTCTGTCAAATAAATGAATAAAATCTTAAAAAAAAAAAAAAGAGAGAGAGAATTTTGGGCACCTGGGTGCCTCAGTCCTTAAGTGTCTGCTTTTGACTCGGATCATGATCCCGGTGTCCTGGCATCCAGCCCCATATCGGTCTCCCTGCTTGGCGGGAAGCCTGATTCTGCCTCTCCCACTCCCCCAGCTTGTGTTCCTTCTCTCGCTGTTTCTCTCTGTCAAAAAATAAATAAGATCTTAAGGGAAAAAAAAAGAGAGAGAGGGTGTGTCTTAAAAAAAAAAAAGAAAGACTAGCAGGAGTGAATATTGTTACCTTATCAAAAAAAGTCATCTTTTATGAACTTTTAATTACTATGTAATGCACATGAAACTAATATAACACTATTTATGTTAACTAACTGAAATTAAAAACTTTAAAAAAAAAAGAAAGAAAAAGTCCTCTTTTAGGGCTGCCTGGGTGGTTCAGTTGGTTAAGTTACTGCATTTGGCTCAGGTCATGATCCTGGAGTCCCTGAATCCAGTCCCACATCTGACTCCCTGCTCGGCAGGGAGTCTGCATCTCCCACTGACCTCTCTCCTCTTATGCTCTCTCTCATTCTCTCTCTCTCTCAAATAAATAGATAAAATATTAAAAAAAAAAAAAGTTCTGGGGCGCCTGGGTGGCTCAGTGGGTTAAGCCTCTGCCTTCGGCTCAGGTCATGGTCTCAGGGATCAAGCCCCGCATCAGGCTCTCTGCTCAGCGGGGAGCCTGCTTCTCCCTCTCTCTCTGCCTGCCGCTCTGCCTGCTTGTGATCCCTCTCTCTCTCTCTCTCTGTCAAATAAATAAATAATTTTTTTAAAAAGTCCTCTTTTAGCACGTTTACCAGATAATTTTAAATTCAAAAGTAAACCAAAAATTTTTCTACAGTTAATTACAATTAACATTTCTACAATTATATAAAGACATTTACATGTGGAAAAAGACCAAATTAAAATTGAGAGATAAGGAGCACCTGCGTGGCAAGTTGGTTAAGTGTCAGACTTTTGATTTCAGCTCAGATCAGGATCTTAGGGTTCTGAGATAAGGCCCCAAATACGACTCCATGCTGAACAAAGAGTGGGCTTCAGAGTCTCCCTTTCCCTCCCCTTCTGCCCTTCCCCCATTTCCCCACCTTTGCACCCTTGCTCACAGGTGTGCATGAGCCCCCACACTCTTTCAAGTAAATAAAAGCTTTAAAAATAAATAAATAACTTAAAAATAAGGGGACAAATTTGAGAGATAAGTGTTGTATTATGGGAATGTGAAGGAATTAAAATCTTTTATCCTTTATTTTATTTACTTATTTATAAGTAGTCTCCACACCCATTGTGAGGCTTGAATTCACAACCCCAAGATCATGAGTTGCATGCTCTACTAATTGAGCCAGACAGGCGTCCCCCAAATTTTTATTCCTTTAAAAAATAATTCCCGGGATGCCTAGGTGGCTCAGTGGGTTACACATCTGCCTTTGACTCAGGTCATGAACCCAGGGTCCTAGGATCAAGTCCTACATCAGGCTTCTTGCTCAGTGGGGAGCCTGCTTCTCCCTGTGCCTGCCACCCCCTGGTCCTGTTTTCACTCCCCCTCCCGACAAATAAACAAAATCTTTAAAAATAAAAATAAAGGAGCCCCTGGGTGGCTCAGTCGTTAAGTGGCTGCCTTTGGCTCAGGTCATGATCCCAGGGTCCTGGGATCCAGCCCCACATTGGGCTCCCTGCTCAGCTGTAAGCCTGCTTCTCCCACTCCCACTCCCTCTGCTTGTGTTCCCTGTCGCTGTGTCTCTCTCTGTCAAATAAATAAATAAAATCTTTAACAAAAAATAAAAATAAATTTAAAAAAATAATTCCCTGGAATACCTGAGTGATTGTCATTTGGGCATCTGACTCTTGATTTCAGACCAGGTCTTAATCTCAGGGTTGTGAGTTCAAGCCCCACATTGGGCTCTGCAGTAGGCGTGGACCCTACTTAAAAAAACAGGGGCGCCTGTGTGGGCAGTTGGTTAAGTGTAGCCTTCGGCTCGCTTGGGTCATGATCCCAGGGTCCTGGAATCGAGCCCCATGTGGTGTTCCCTGCCCAGTGGAGATCCTGCTTCTCTCTTTTCTGCTGCTTCCTCTTCTCATGCGCTAGCTCTCTCTCTCCATCAAAGAAATAAAAAAGCTGTAAAAAATTTTTAAAAATTACAAAACTACAAAATAAAAATAAAAGTAATTTCCTGATAAATGTTTTAAACGCATACATATATATGGATATTGATACATACATCTGTGCACATACACAAATAAGGCCTTATTTGTGAGAACTTGCTTTACAGCCCTGTGTAAGACTTCAAGTTGAGAAATAAAATTATAAATGTGACAAAGTCACTACTGGAGGAGTAAAAGCTGTTCTAGTCCTGTGCTCTTAAATTTCAGGGAGCTTCAGAATTATCTAGAGTGCTTGTTAAACCACTGACTCATGGACTCTATCAACAGAGCTTCTTATTCGGAAGGTCTAGGGTGCCACCCAGGGATTTGCACTTCTACCCAATTCACAAGTAGAGGTGATGTTGTTGCCCAAGGGACCACTATTCTAGAACCATTCTCCCAGCTATCCTCTCCACCGCAGGGTGAGAAGAATCACTCACAAACAAGAGCTTGAAGAGTATAGATATATATTTTTTAGACATTTTATTTATTTATCTGAGAGAGAGAGAGAGACATAGTGAGAGAGGGAACACAAGCAGGGGGAGTGGGAGAAGAAGAAGTAGGCTTCCCGCAGAGCAAGGAGCCTGATCCCAGGAGCAAGGAGCTCAATCCCAGGACCCTGGGATCATGTCCTGAGCTGAAGGCAGAGGCTTTGACCCACTGAGCCATCCAGGCGCCCCAATTTCTGTTTATTTTATGGAGCAAACAGCTTCGAGTCACTGGGCCCTGCTTGAGTCCGGAAATGGACAGAGAAGTAGGACTGGAGCATTAGTGGGTTAGAAGAAATTGTCATTCCAGTGTAGAAGCTGCATTCAGGAAACCCACTTAGGCACTTTTGGTATTCTCATGACAAGTACTATGTAAGTATTGCTCTGTCCGTAAATATTTATCGATCACTGGGTCTCAGGACTTTGTTACCTGCTGAGACTACGAAGATGAATAGCAATGATACCTGCCTTCAAAAAGGTCCTTACAGGGCCATCCTCTAAGTCATGTGTGTGCAATATGTATATTACTACATAGTGATGTATGGTATTGTGATGTGGGACAATATTTCCCTACAGTTATACCCCAGCTGACACATTTAAAGTGCAATATAGCAGGTTCTTGGCTTTGGCTGTTGGCACTATCTTGAGTCCCATCTTTGCCATGACGCAAAGATAGAAAGCTGGAAGTTTTCTATAATATCACTGTTCTGCCTCCAGATTTCTTGCAGTATTTAGACATTCAGTATTCAGTGTTCTTACAGCGTTCACACACATAGCTCAAGGACTCAACTAAGCTTTGTTAGAATGGGAAGGAAATTTGATGTTATAAACTACATGCTTTAGTTGTCTGTGTTATAAATTCAGTTATGTGTTTCTTGGGGTTTTTGGAAAAGACTTAAAACTCTAAATAAGACTCTGTGATTCTTGTTTTCCTACTCCTTGTAGGAATATTGTTTTTCTTTGGCAGCTGGCCCTGAGAAGTACTTTCTGGCAGGTTTACCCTACCCTTACTTACCTTCTTACACCAATTATTGATATTTAATTAGATTTCTAGAGGAATGAAGCCTTTCTTTGCCCAAGTTCCTACTCAACCCCTAATGGTGAAAACACTCACCACACAGCTCCCCTCCTCACTTACCACTTCTCTCATCCTTCAGGATCCAAGAATTACGCAAGGTGTTGGGGATAAAGCCGCAAACAAGACAGACAAGTCTCCGCTTTCATGGAAATTTCACTCTGCCGAGAGAATACCAAACAAAAATTTAAGTCAAAACAACTGGTGCTCCTGGACTATTCTAGGATTTTGTTTCTGCCTGGTTTTTTTTTGTTTGTTTTGTTGTTTTGTTTTGTTTGTTTGTTTGTTTTTGTTTCTGCCTGTTTTTTTCTCTTCCTTGCATAGGGATCTATATGTGGTTCCATAGGAACTAAGCACTGGGCTCTGAGTTGGAAAGCCCGAGTTCCATAGGATTCTGGCTCTGCCACTTCAAGCTGGGTGACCAAGTTGGCCAACTTCTCTATGTCTCATTTTCTTCTTCTGTAAAATGGGGACAATAATTGAGGTTTAGTAAGGATCAAGGGGTTAGCACAGAATCCCCAGATAATAATCACTCGATGAAAATCTGCCATTGGGGGTGCCTGGGTGGCTCAGTGGGTTAAGCCTCTGCCTTCGGCTCAGGTCATGATCTCCCAGTCCTGGGATGGAGCCCTGTGTCAGGCTCTCTGCTCCTCACCACCCCCCACCCCCCACCCCCGCCTCTCTGCCTACTTGTGATCTCTATCAAATCAATCAATCAATCAATCAATCTTCGGGGAAAAAAATCTGCCATTGTTCTTTTCTGTATCTGCTACCCCTTCTACTTTTTTACTCTAAAGCACCCCCTTCCAGTGCACAACCACCCCCTTTCCCTCCCCTATAAAAATGATGGGGGGGGCGCACCTGGTGGCTCAGTCCTTAAATGTCTGCCTTTGGTTCAGGGTATGATCCCAGGGGCGTGGGATCAAGCCCTGCATCAGGCTCCCTGCTCCATGGGAAGCCTGCTTCTCCTTCTCCCACTCCCTCTGCTTGTGTTTCCTCTCTCGCTGTCTCTCCTCTGTCAAATAAATAACTAAAATCTTTTTAAAAAAATGATGGAGGGACAAGCTTTATGTTGGAAAATTTCTATCTTTTCATATTTTCCCCCTTTGGAAATTGGGTATACAACTTTAATAGGTCCCCTAGGTTCAGCTCATAGAATTCCAGTCTGCCATTGGAAGGTATTATATTTTTTCTTTTTTTTTTTTTTTAAGATTTTTATTTACTTGGGAGGGAGAGAAAGAGAGAGAGAGAGAGAACACAAGCAGTGGCAGTAGGAGAGGAAGAAGCAGACTCTGCTGAGCAGGGACCCTGATGTAGGGTTCAATCCCAGGACCCTGGGATCATGACCTGAGCTGAAAGCAGAGGCTTAACAACTGAGCCACCCAAGTGCCCCTACCATTGGAATATATACTGCTCACACATTTGAATATGTTAACTACTTTTTATAGGTGTTCCTCCTTTGCCTGAAGGTGATTTTGTAATTTAGCATAACTTTGGAGGGGAAGGATACTGTAAGACACACCTGTCGCCTAAAAGCTAATGACTAAACAACCATTTGATTATTGGAGGCCCACATATATTAACCAGGGTAAGTTTTTTTTTTTCTTTTTTGTTTCTTATTTTTGTTTTTTCTAACCAGGGTAAGTTTAACAGGACATATTCCTTTTTGATTGTTCTCCAGTCTTATCAGGCTGGGAAGGTATGTGATGGCAACAGAAGACCTAGGTACAGAAGAGCAAGGATAGCTTCTCTCTTTCTTTCTCTGTAGTACCTGGCATAGCACCCAGCTTGTTCATTCCCTGGCATACAGTAGAACCTCAATCAACACTACTTGCCAGCTGTGTGATATTGGGGAAGTTATTTAACTCCTTTGACACTCAGTAGCAAATAAATACTACACCTACTTGGAACGGTTTGTGTAAGAAGAAAATGAGCTAATATTAGTAAAGCCCCACTCAGTGCCTGACGCCCAGAAGTTGGTTCTCTTCCCCTTTCACTTCTTGTGTATTTCCTACCCACCCCTGACCTGATTATAAGTTACTTGAGTCGGGGACTTTGCCCAATGCCTGGCATATGACCTTACACATAGTGATAGCTTCAATTTATTTACTCATTCAGTGAATCTTTGAGTACCTACAATGGATGAAAGCTTGGAGTTGATAAAGAGCTGGCACATTCAGGAACCCCAAGTAATTGAATATGACTGAAGCAGAGACTTCCAGGAGGAAATGATGAGAAAGAGTTAGAATGGTTAGCCTGGATTAACTCTCAACGGGCTCTGTAGGCCTTATAGGAATTTTGGACTTTATCCTTCAAGGCAGAGGACTGCCACTGAAACAAGGAGTGGCAAAAACTTTTTTTGTTTTTACTTTAGAATGGTTTGTGGTTCTCAGACCAGTGTGTGTGAGAGTCATCAGGGGGGAAAAAGGAATCATCAGGGAAGCTTGTTAAAAAGGAGGGATTCTAGGGTACCTGGGTAGCTCAGTTGTTTAAATGCTGGCCTTGGGGCGCCTGGGTGGCTCAGTGGGTTAAAGCCTCTGCCTTTGGGTCTGGTCATGATCCCAGGGTCCTGGGATCGAGCCCCGCATCGGGCTCTCTGCTCCGCGGGGAGCCTGCTTCTCCCTCTCTCTCTGCCTGCCTCTCTGCCTGCTTGTGATCTCTTCCTGTCAAATAAATAAATTAAAAAAAAATTTTAAATGCTGGCCTTCAGCTCAGGTCCTGGGTCCTGGGATTGAGTCCCACATCCCTCTTCCTCTCTCTCTCTCTCTCTGTCTTTCATGAATAAATAAATAAAATCTTTCAAAAAAAATGGGGGATTCCAGAGCCACACTGCCCAAGAATATACATTTATTTTCTTTTATTTTCCTACAAATATGCACTTAAACTGGTACTCTAGGGGCACCCATCTGCCTCGGTTGGTAGAGCATGCAACTTTTTTGATCTCCGGGAAGTGAGTTCAAGTCCCATGCTGGGAGTAGAGCTTGCTTAAAACAAAACAACACAAAAACAAACAAAAAATGGTACCTCAGATGCTTCTGAGCCACTCAAATATACAGGCACAAGAGGGACTTACCTTACAAAAACAATAACAAAAGAGGAGGCTATTGCAGTAGTCTCAGGGTAAGCTGACTTGAATTCAGGCTCCCCCTGCCTGCCCTGATTAATCGGCCTTCCTTGGCCTATCTTTCATGTAGGGCCTTCAGCCTCCCCTTCCCCATGGAGGATCAGCTGGAAGTCCAGCAAATGCAGACGGGCTCGGAGACCAGACAGAGCCTGAAGAGAAGCAGCTAGATTTGGTAGGTATTTAGAAGGTGGAATAGACTGGACTTGGAGATCCATTGCATGGGGAGGTCAGGGGGTGGGGGTGAAGAAGAACAAGAAGTCAAGGAAGCCCCCTAGCTCTCCAGCCTGGAGGAGCAACAGTTGTAATGGTGTGCCATTCAGTGAACCAAGAACTCAAAGGAAAAAGGCAGTGGGTTCCCAGAAGGTGAAGTAAGGAATTTTAGTTGAGATTTGCTGACTTTGATGCGCCTCTCGGACATCCAGGTGGAGATGTTCGCAGGTCGGTTGGATTTATGGGCTGGAAGCTCAGAGCAAGACCTAGTTTAGAAACACATATTTGAGAATTCTTAGCTAATAGGTGGTGATAGAAGGTGGGTGAAATCATCCCAGGACAGGGAATAGAATGATAAGAGAAAAGGATCTAAAGCACAACGCATGGAACATTTAAGGGAAGGCCTGAGTAGGAAAAAAATTGCAAAGGGATCAAGGACAGGCTGGAATCAATAGCCCAAAGTCAGGGGCAGAGGATTCCGAGGAGTGAGGATCGGGGAAGCACACTGGATTCCGCACAGAAGTCTGTGGTGACCTTGCAGAGAGCAGTTCTAGGGGAGCTCCAGGGACAGCACCAGGCTGCAGTGGATTGAGGAGTGAGTGGGAGGTGAGGGAGTGGAGGCAGCTGGCATGGACAGTTTTTCAAGATGTTTGGCCAAGAATGGAGCAAGATATGTTGGTAACTTAAGAAGGAAACAGAATCAAGAGAGGCTTTTTCTATGCTAAGGGAGGAGTGGAAGAAAGCATAAAGACGAAGGGAATAATAAAACCTACCAAGAGTAGCGGGAGGAATCCACTAGCCCTGAAGTCAGGATTGCTCCTAAGACAGGAAGGACCTACTTCTATTTTTTAACCTGACCGATTGGTCTGGAAGCTCGATATTGGGTGGTTCATTGTCAGGGATCCTGTTTCCTCTTGGAGGTTGGGACCCAGGCCATGAATAAGGAGTTTGTAGGATGAACATTTTTTCCTCAGCTAGTAAAGTACGGATTTACCAGCAAGAAAGGAGTAGGCACCGCACTGAAGCAAGAGCCCGGTGGGAAGCGCGTTGAGGCTGAAGCTTTAAAATTCAAAGGATGAGAGGCTGAGTGAGTGTGATGTTCCTCCAACCATGTAGAAAGCTGCATTTGAGCCACCAACAAGAGGGTTTTTTTCCCCAGAACCTCATGCTAAGGCTTTGACTTAGGCTCCCCCTTCCTCCTCTAGTCAGTCTGCCTTCCCCAGCCTGAGTCTCAGGTCTAGGCCTCAAGCCTCTTCGTCCCCACCGAGGACCAGCTGGAAGCCATTTTGATTAAGCTCCACCACAGAAGGAGGACAATACAGCCCCGCCCAGAGCCAGGCGCGCCCCCGCGGCGGGCCGGGTGCGCGTGTCCGCGCCTCTTCCCGCCGGCCTGGCGGGCGCTGGGCCCAGGCCGGGGCGGTGCGAGGCGGGGGGTGGGGGTGGTTATGTAAGCGTTGCGCGCTCCCGCGAGGCGGCAACCAATGGGAAGCCCCGGCGGCTCGTGCTCGCGCACGCAGGGTGGGGGGAGGGAGCGCACGACGTGCGCGCGCCCTCTCCCTCCTCCACCGCTGCCGCCTCCTTCTTCTGCCGCTCCTGGTGCTGCTTGTGTGCTCGTTCGGTGCGGACCTGGTACCTCTTTTGTGAAGCGGCAGCTGAGGAGACTCCGGCGCTCGCTATGGCCGACGAAAAGCCCAAGGTGAGCTCGGCGCCGGCTCCCTCGGCTCCCCGTGCGGTCGGGGTCACGGCGCGGGCCGGGGTCCGGCCTGAGCCCGCCGCGGGCTCCCCGCGCCTTCCTGGGCCCCCCACGGGGCCAGCCGCGGCTCAGGCCCGGGCGCTCCGCGCCATTTTCCTCCCTCCCCTCTTCCTCCCTCCCGCGCCGGAGGAGGCCCCGCCGCCCTCCCCCGCCCCCGGCCGCCTCGGAGTGCGCGCCGGGCGCGAGTAGGGCGGGCGGATCGCGGACGCCCGCGGCCCCACCGGCCGCGAGCGGAGCTCCTCGGGCCCGGCCGGCCGGGCGCGCGTGCGGAGGGGCGTTAGGGCGCGCGGTGTCGCCACCCTCCGCGGACCCCGCGCGGAGCCGCGGCGGGTGTTGCCGCCTCCGCGGTGGCGGGGAGTTCCCATCGCTCCGGGCTTTCCTCTCAGGGATGGGGGGCTGCGGGCATCTGGGGACCTCTGCCCCGCGCCGCGCTGGCCTGGCGAGGGCTTGAGGAGAATCAATGGGCTGCCGATGGGTTCCCCATCGGGCGGTCGTGAGGGGTCGGGGGTTCCGGGATTCCCGGGGAGTGTTTCCCACTTTCCCGGCTTCGGGGTCCCCAGGGGGCTGGGCAGGGGCTTTTCCGTTGGTGGCAGATCACCCCTAACCTGCCGAGACCATGCGGTTTCGAGAAGTTGCAGCAGAGGGGAGAGCAGAAAGACTTGGTCGGGCTGAACTTTTTAACGCGGGTTTTGAGGCACCGGGAGGCTCTTCCCGTGAGGACTGAGGCTCACACTTCTTCCTGGCACACGGGACTTTGGTAGGGTTTGTTCTGTGACACCCCCTACCCCTTCCTTTCTGAAGTGACTTGGGGGCTACAGAATCCCATCAGCCCTTGATTTTGGCGAACTTCGGGTTGGGTGGAAATCTGCGAGGAAGGCTTGGAAGAAAACGGCATTTGACCCATGACAACAAAGGGGAGGGGAGAATAGGAACCCTTAACTGAAAATAAACAAAAGTGAGGCTGCTAGTAGAGGCGAACAGGAATAGTGGTTCTGAGTTCTTACCGCTACTTCAGAGAGAATCGGGGGGTATTCCTCAGTTAGGTTTTTTTTTTTTTTTTTCCTCTAAATGTAGTTGAGATGTGTTATTAAACTGAGTTTAGTAACTTTTTAACAAGATAGTTGCAATGAGTTTTCAGTTGCAAGGTCTAGATTTTTATCCGTGCGTTCTGTCTTTTATAAAGAGAAAAGATGGTTATTTTAATCTTTTTAAGGGAAATGACATATTTGGGGGGGATAAAATATGCCATTTTAGAAAATTCAGATACAAGGGTACCTTTCAGTGCACTGAGTGGGACCCATCTTTAGAAATCGGTGGTTATTGCTGACGGTATTGCATGTAGTCTGCTTTTCTGTTTCTGTGACAGCTCTATGGTTGCTCCAGGATTTTCCATCTTTCAGATTGATTTCAGCGGCTGAAAACAGCTGTATACTCTTTTATCATACAGAGTGAGAAACCTGTTGATTTCTGAAGCAAGTTGGGCTGCTGCTACTTTAAAAGGTGTTTGTTTTTACATTTTCCAAATTATACTTTTATTTTTCTTTCAACAGGAAGGAGTCAAGACTGAGAACAACGATCATATTAATTTGAAGGTGGCGGGGCAGGATGGTTCTGTGGTGCAGTTTAAGATTAAGAGGCATACACCACTTAGTAAACTAATGAAAGCCTATTGTGAACGACAGGTGAGGAACTGACATATGCACTTCCGATAAAACTGTTTAAGAAAAACTTAATTTTCTTGAGAATAGAAACTAGACTGGCAGAATATAATTATTTTTGGTTGAATGAATGCATTTATATACTTGACATATCAGTTCTATCCTACACTTGTTATGTTGATGCTTCATGAAAACCCTTAGGATGGTTTGGTTAATATTCTGTATGATTCTAGTCCTATGCAAGAAGTAACCAAATTATAGTCACAACATGCAATTTGTTCCCCAGGGGACTTGATTCTACTTTTATAAGAGAATAAGAATGAACTTGATACAATTTCATCTCAGGCTCTTTTTAATTTTTTTAATCCATTTAACATTTGTGTCCTGTCAGAACAGTTTATTTTGAGCATTTAAACCAATTTGGAAATAAAATGAAATTGTGAGTTTAACAACATTGCAATTTTCCTGAAGCATGTAAAATTGTAGTATTGTCTTGACGAATGGTAGAGGTCAAGAAATTTAACCTCCTGAGTCAGGTGAGAACATTACTATGTTATAGGGATATTTGCATTTTACTCAGAAATTAGTAAATGGACAGCAAGAAGAGGAAGTAGAGATGAATAGATGCTGGGAGGTGAATGCAGGGTTTAAGACAAAGATGCTTCCCTTTGTGAGGTTGAATCTGTAACAATAAAGAAGTAACTTTAAAGAGGACTTTTGCAAGTCTAACAAAAACTCTGATACCTTTATCAGTTAATAATAACCTGGTAGAAGGGTTTGTTTGTTTGTTTGTTTTTCATTCAACTCTGACTGCATACCATTAAAGTTGGGAAAGTCATTCTTTTAGACTAGAACAAGTTGTCTGCAATGCAAATTGCCTTAAAAATAGGCTCAAAATAGAGCAAGACTTAAATCTGTAGAAGTTGAAAAAAAAAAAAACAACTGTGGAAGTTGGGAGATTGAGTTTGAGCTGATATGTGTTGGACTTCCTGCATGAGCTCTAAGGCCATTTGGAGGAAACTGAAGATAAACTTCATTTTGAGATTGAAGCTTTATTTTACGCATAATTTATTTGTAATAGAACACTGTGCTTATAGGATTCTTTTAGCTTCATATGTAAACTAATCCTACAGTTCCTTAAAAGATAATGATTTTCATTGTATCTTATTTGAAGAATTTTGGTAAAATTCCTTTAAACAACTAATAAATATGTACTTCCTACTTGAGCTAAAGAATTTTTGCTCTAGCATCTTCCATATTTGAACACTAGTGCCCCTTCAGGTTACAGGGGAATTTTAAAAGGTAATCATCTTGTAGAACTTTCACATAGCACACTTCTTACAAAGTAGAAACTCATGCTTAGATTTAGTTGTTTTCAACAAAGTTCTCTGCATATCTTGCTACTAAATTTTAGATCTTAAATCATCACACATTTTTTAAAAGGTCCTACTTTTCAAAACAATCAAATGTCAAGCAAAGTTGAAAAAACTTTACATTGAATACCCATATGCTTAACACCTAGTTTAACCATTAACATTTTACTAGACATATGTATTGATAACCTCTATTAATCCTAAAATGTTCGTATTTAAGACTTTATTTCCTGTAGGGACCCCAAAGGAACTTTTTACTTATCTGATACTTACCAGATGCCTACCATGTGGTGGGGCATTATACTGTGCACCAGAAAAAACAAAGACACATACTACATCCCATATGGAGATTGTCTTTATAAGCACCTGGGTGGCTCAGTTGGTTGAGCGTCTGCTTTCAGCTCAGGTCATGATCCAGGGTTTTGGGATTGAGCCCCGTATTGGACTTCTGCTCCACGGGAAGCCTGCTTCGCCTCTCCTACTCCCCTTGCTTGTGTTCCCTCTCTAGCTCTGTCTCTGTCAAATAAATGAAACCTTTATTAAAAAATTTTAAAAATATATAAAATTTTTCTCTAGGATTGAGTTAGTGGGTCAGTGAAGAATTTGGTGGTTTTCCTGGTATGTTAAAATTTAGTATATTACTCATGTAAATAAAGTTTTTCTTGAATTTTCTCAGTTGTTAGGTTTAAGTTGACTAAACTTGGGGCCACTTTTAATTTGCACTAGAGGAAAAGAAGCATTAGTAATCCATTAAAAATATAATTCTACTGCATATCACTTGGAATACAAATATAATTTGAAGAAAGATTCAGGAAGACTTGGAAAGATTAGTTCCCTTTTTTTTCTTTTAAAGATTTTATTTATTTATTTGACAGAGATCACAAGTAGGCAGAGGCAGGGGGAAGCAGGCTCCCCGCTGAGCAGAGAGCCTGATGCGGGGCTCGGTCCCAGGATCTTAAGATCATGATCTGAGCCGAAGGCAGAGGCTTTAACCCACTGAGCCACCCAGGCACACACCCCCCCTTTTTTTTTTTTTTTTTTTTAAGATTTTCCCCTTTTTCTTTTAAAGATTATTTATTTATTTGTTTGACATAGAGACAGAGATCATAAGCAAGGCAGAGGCAGAGAAAGAAGCAGGCTCCCTACTGAGCAAGGAGCCCAATGCAGGGCTCGATCCCAGGACCCCAAGACCATGACCCGAGCCAAAGACAGCGGCTTCAACCCACTGAGGCACCCAGGCGCCCCAATTTGAGAGAGAGAGAGAGATCACAAGTAAGCAGAACAGTATGCAGAGGGAGGGGGAAGCAGGCTTCCTGCCTAGCAGAGAGCCTGATGGCGGGGCTCCATCCCAGGACCCTGAGATCATGACCTGAGCTGAAGGCGGAGGATCAACCCACTGAGCCACCCAGGCACCAGCCCCCCCCCCCATTTTCTTTTTAAGTGTAGGTATAGCCTCTCAAAAGTCTAGAATATTTATTCAATTTAATTTGCATAGCTAAAGGGTTTTATTGTTTTTGTTTTGGACAGTTGAGGATTTTTGACTAAGGATTTCCTATCAAGATTAATTGAATGCTCATATTTATTTTCTAATGAACTCAGTTGGCATCAGATCTTTGGAGGAGTTCCAGTAGATGTCTGATAGGCATCTCAAAAGTGTGCAAAAGACTTTTTTTTTTTTTTTTAAGATTTTATTTATTTGACAGACAGATCACAAGTAGGCAGAGAGGCAGGCAGAGAGGGAGGAAGGGAAGTAGGTTCCCTGCCAAGCAGAAAGCCTGATGCATCATGACCTGAGCCACGGAAGGCAGACGCTTTAACCCACTGATCCACCCAGGTGCCCCCCCCTTTTTAAGATTTTATTTATTTATTAAAAGACTCCTGATTGTACTCCTAGAAATCTTTTTCTCCGGTGTCCCCACTCAGTAAATAACACTATGTCATGTCTAGTTGGGAGGTCAAAACCTTGGGATCATCCTTGATGATGCTTTATAACTCCTATAAAATCCATCAACAAATTCTGTTTTCTATTTAAACCTGTGCTGTTCAGAACAGTAGCTAACAAGCCATGTGTGACTGCTTATCTCCTGAAACATGGCAAGCCCAAATTAATATGTGCTGGAAAGTGTACAATATGTGCCAGATTTTGAAAACTCATAGTGGGAAAAGTAAAGTATCTTAATTTTTCAAATGTCAGTTACATGTTAAAAGGATTTTTAACATATTGATTTAAAACATTAAAATTTTACCTGGTTTTAATGTGGCAATTAGAAAAATTAAAATGAGGTGTAGCTCACATAATAAGATTTCTTTTGGATAGTACTGAGCCCTTACCCATTTTATTCCACTCCTGGTTAATTACTATCTTCGGAGACTTTTCTGATTAATTCACAGTGCTTCTGCTCCCATCACTCGGTCCTCTCACTGTTTTTGTTTTTTGCGTTGATCACTGTATTTGCCTCTCCATTAAAATGTAAGCTACACTAGCACGGGGCCTTGTTGTTCACTATTTCTCTAGAACTTAAACCAGTACCTGACATATATGAGTGTGTTCAGTAAATGCTTATAAAATGATAGCGAACATTTAAGCTGCCTCCAGAAGTTGGGTTGTAAATAAGTTTTCTATTCACATGTAGAATTGAGTTTGCCTGCTTTGTCAGCTCTGTAGCTTTGGCTGAGGGCATACTGTTCCATTCTAGTGTGCATTTACTGTAACTAATGATTTCGTGGAATGTTAAGTGGCTTTAGAGAGCCCAGACCGATTCATTGGTTTAGTCCTGTTCGGTTTTGTGAAATGAAGAAGTAGGGATCCAAAGAGATACCCTCACACAGCTCTAATGTGGCACAACTCTGAAGCTGAAGCTCAGAGATAAGATTTACTCAGAACTGGAACCCAAATACTGGTTTCCAAATTCATTGTTTGAATTTACATGGTTTATGGAATCTGAAAGGCAGGTCTCCTGAATTTTGGACTGTTGGTCTGTAGCAAAATATTTTATTGATAAGGAAAAGCATGCAAACAGGTGGTAATAAAGGAATATGATGCCTGTTCTGGCCTTGTGTTTTTTTCCTTTCTTGTTTTGAACAGCCATGCCATTGACGATGGGACCTTACTAGTGGACATGGTAGAGGAAGAAACCAGCATATGGCTTGGTATTTTGTTAAAGCAATGGGTCTTCAAATGGAGTGTTTGCAAATGTGTAATTAGTAGTTAATGGCTTGGCATTTAATTCATGGTTGCTTTGCATAATCACAAATTAAATTTGGATGTCATGAGGAATGAATTAAGGTTGTGTCCCCTATCTGGTCTGGGAATCGCATTCTTCAAGACAAAGGCTAGTCTGAAAGTGGTATGTGTCACAGGCTAGAGTTTTCAAGGTAGGTACGATCTTGATGTTAGGGGTAGTTTTAAGGACAGGCTTAATGAATCCACGTTAAATAAAGGAATACAGGAGTCAAGTAAGTATTAAGCACTTTGTTTGAATATTCTAGTCCTAGGAACTCAGTTTAGTTGAAGCAGGGGTTTGTATAACAATAGTTATAGTTTGTGATATGAGGATGATACAGGAGTGATTTTTATTTCTTTTTTTTTTTGGGTAGGGTGCTTCCTAAAAAGCTCTTTTTCCAGTTAATATATTTACAGCATATGTCCAGAGAGACTTTATTTTCCCATCTTATCTTCATTTGGCTGCAGTTGCCAGCTTTGCTCCTTTCCCCTTTTCCCCACTGCTGTGTCAGGTAGGTAATGATTAGTAAGACACTGGGATCTGTTTTGCAGAAGGGGCATGCTTAGGCTCATTTATCTCCTTAAATACATGCAAAAATTTCTTGAAGCTGAACTCGTAATTTTAAAATACCCTTTTTGTAATAAAGCTGCTCCTCAACTTAGTAGGCTTTAGATTTATTTTTAAATAAAATGAAGCATGGTAAGGTAGGTACTACTTTTCATTCCATCAGTAACATATCCATCAGCACCTACTGTGTGCAAGAAATACAGTATGTAACCAAGACAGTCTGCGGTTCTTGTCCCTTCTGGAGCTTACTTTTCAGTGAAAGGTTGAGATAATTAATCATTGCTGGTCTGGGTAAGTACTAAGAAGGAATTTAAAAAGCAGGTGGTTCTTTTGAGGTATTCCACATTTTTAAGCTTACATGCTTATGGATGGTTTTAGGACAGTTATGGTGGAAATGTTGATTACCCAAGGGTTGAATTCTTGTAGCGTGCCTAACATTGTGCTTGGTTACTCTTGCTTGGTGATGGGAATTCTTTGGATAGAAATGAAGGTTTAAGTAACTTTTTTTTTTTTTTTTTAAATTTTTTATTTATTTACTTGACAGAGATCACAAGTAGGCAGAGAGACAGGCAGAGAGAGAGGAGGAAGCAGGCTCCCTGCTGAGCAGAGAGCCCGATGCGGGGCTCGATCCCAGGACCCTGGGATCATGGCCTGAGCTGAAGGCAGAGGCTTCAACCCACTGAGCCACCCTGGCGCCCCAACTTTTTTTTTTTTTTTTAAGGATTTATTTATTTGAGAGAGAGAGGATGAGAAGGGGCAGGGTCAGAGGGAGAAGCAGACTCCCTGCTGAGCAGGGAGCCTGATGTGGGACTTGATCCTGGGCCTCCAGGATCATGACCTGAGCCAAAGGCAGTCAATCAACCAACTGAGCCACCCAGGCACCTGAAGTTTCAGTAGCTCTAAGGCAAGATTTAAATTGTTACATTTAGGTGACTTCCAGTTTTCATTATTTTTTTAAGATTTTATTTATTTGCACACAGAGAGAGATCACAGGTAGGCAGAGAGGCAGGCAGAGAGAGAGGGGGAAGCAGGCTCCCTGCTGAGCAGAGAGCCTGATGTGGGACTCAATCTCAGGACCCTGAGATCATGACCTGAGCCAAAGGCAGAGGCTTAACCCACTGAGCCACCCAGGCGCCCCAGTTCCAGTTTTCATTATTAAGGGTGGGGTTTTTCCCTCTTTTTGAGAGCTCTTTATGCAGTGGAGAATGTTGCTGTGCATATATGTTACTTTAAATTTCAGTATGTTGGGGCACCTGGGTGGCTCAGTGGGTTAAAGCCTCTGCCTTCGGCTCAGGTCATGGTCTCAGGGACCAAGCCCTGCATTGGGTTCTCTGCTCAGTAGGGAGCCTGCTTCCTCCTCTCTCTCTGCCTGCCTCTCTGCCTACTTGTGATTTCTCTCTCTCTCTCTCTCTGTCAAATAAATAAAATCTTTAAAAAGTATTTATTTATTTGAGAGAGTGAAAGAGTAAGTTGGGGGCAGGTAAAAGGAGAGGGAGAGAGAATCTCAAGTAGGTCATGACCTGAGTCAAAATCAAGAGTTAGCTGCTTAACCAACTGAGCCATCCGGGCACCCCTAAAAAAGACCTTTTGATCCTTTTTCGGGCACCCAGGTGGGTTAGTCGTTTATGCGTCTGCCTTTGGCTTAGGTCATGATCCTGCAATCTGGGAGAAGGCCAGAGATTCAGCCTTCCGGCTCAGCGGGGAGTCTGCTCCTCCTCCAGCTTGTTCCCTCTCTCAATTAAATAAATAAAATCTTAAAAAAAAAAATCATTCTTCCTAGAAAGTTCAAATATAGTTCAGAGAATGTAAAAGTCATGCCACATCTTTTTACCCACATAGAAATGTGAACATGTTGATCATTTATTTAGGTTTCTCTTTTAATATATTTATGGCTAAATATGCATATAATTTTAGTTCTTACTGTTTCTTTGCATTCTTAACTGCTTTTAAACTCTCTTGCAGGGTTTGTCAATGAGGCAGATCAGATTCCGATTTGATGGGCAGCCAATCAATGAAACAGACACACCTGCACAGGTAAAAATCTCTGTGCTAACTAGAAAAGTCAGTGTGTTTTGTGATTTGCTCAGCCTTGTTTTTATTTGTAGACTTTTAGACATTGGAATACAGTTTTTCACCAGAGTGCAAAACTCTAAAATATCATGAATATTAGTATTTCTTCAGGAAATGTTAGTGGTTTTTAAATATCCAGTTACCATTTTGTAAAGCTGACAGGTCATTTAGTTAATTTAGTCTGTTCTTTCCCATTGCCAGCAGTATTTGGAGATAATAATTCAGAATGCTGTTTTTGTCGCTACAGTTCTTGATCATGCTCCAGGTTCCCTACAGGTGATTGGTTGGCTATAGACCCTGAGCATTTTCACTTATGCTGAATTGCTGAATTCTCTTTCACCAGTACTTGTGAACTTAAGGGACCTTGGGGGCTCTAACTGGAAGTCTCTTCATGGTTTAGCTTGATCAGTAGGGTGTTTTTTTTTTTTTTTTTTTTTAAGATTTTATTTATTATTTGACTGACAGAGATCACAAGTAGGCAGAGAGGAGGAAGCAGGCTCCCCGCTGAGCAGAGAGCTCAATGCCGGGCTCAATCCCAGGACCCTAAGATCATGATCCGAGCCAAAGGCAGAGGCTTTAACCCACTGAACCACCCAGGCACCCCTGATCAGTAGGGTTTTTGATAGTAGGTGACTTTCCAAAGCCTTCTGCAAAAGGTGATGCTGTCTGATCCCTTAATCTATTTTTTAATTTTTTAAAATATTTATTTATTTGAGCCAAAGGCAGTCGCTTAACAACTGAGGCACCTAGGCGCCCCTCCCTTAATCTCTTTACATGTCACTTTGTAAGGGATCAGCTGGGTGGTCTTCTGTGGCAAAAGCTCTTCATATTTGTTTCTTTTTACCCTCTGAGATGCCACTCAAGACTTGGTTTGGGGAAAAAAATATTTTGATAGAAGTTTAAATTGAAGCCTGTCTACTTTCCAATGTTTTATCAGTCCATAAAAACTAGAAAGTAATAAATATGGTATGAGTGAAGCAGCCTATCTGGTTGTGTTTTAAAAATTTGAAATGTCTGGTTGTAATTGAGGGAAGAATGTTTTGAAGTGATCTCTTTCCCGTGGTGAGTCTCTAAGAAGCAGTTATAGTAGATAGCCACAAGGAGGAGCTGAATTCTCTTGGTGAGTGAGAGACAGGAAAGACTTCTATCCTTTGAAGGCATTTCAGGTTTCACGGAAAAATATAACATCCCTGGGGTTTTATTTCAGTAGATAGGCTGAAGACATGTTTTGATGGTTTAAAAAGAATAAAAATCTATTTACACTAAACTCATGTTCAGAATGCGTTTGCTGTCATTTGATGCTCTCATCTGCCACCAAAAACAAGTTCTGGTCTCTGCATTGCTGGCTGCGAATATTAAACTGAGAAGGATTTGTTTGGAGCTGCATTATGAAATTTTACGTTGAAAGTGGACTCGAACTCCTTTGAGTATTTGAAATTGAATTTACGGTAGAATGAAACTGACTCATTTTAGAATTATTCTCCCAATGTTTATTAAATAGTAGAATTATATAAAATAGAATATCTTGGGGTGCCTGGGTGGCTCAGTGGGTTAAGTGTCTGCCTTCAGCTCAGGTCATGGGCTCAGGGTCCTGGGATTGAGCGCCTCATTGGGCTCTCTGCTGGGTGGGGGAGGGCTGCTTCCCAGTCTTTCTCTGCCTACCTCTCTGCCTGCTTATGATCTCTCTCTGTGTCAAATAAATAAATAGAATCTTTTAAAAAAAATAGAATATCTTAATGATCAGTTTGGGTTGTTTTTTTTTTTTTAAGATTTTATTTATTTATTTGACAGAGATCACAAGTAGGCAGAGAGAGAGGTGGAAGCAGGCTCCCTGCTGCGCAGAGAGCCCGATGCGGGGCTCGATCCCAGGACTCTGGGATCATGACCTGAGACGAAGGCAGAGGCTTTAACCCACTGAGCCACCCAGGTGCCCCGTTAATGATCAGTTTTAATAGTAATGTAATTATGTGTCCACCATTCTGTTAAATACTTTCTTTGACTCATTTAATTTTCATAACTGAATGCTATTTCATTTTACAAAAGAGGGGATTGAGACATGGTCATTAACATTTTATTTTAAAGATTTTATTTATTTATTTATTTATTTATTAATTTTTAAAAGACTTTATTTATTTGAGAGAGACAGTGAGACAGAACATGAAAGGGGAGAAGGTCAGAAGGAGCAGACTCCCCATGGAGCAGGGAGCCCGATGCGGGACTCGATCCCAGGACTCTGGGATCATGACCTGAGCTGAAGACAGACGCTTTAACCCACTGAGCCACCCAGGCGCCCTAAAGATTTTATTTATTTGACAGAGAGAGACACAGTGAGAGAGGGAACACAGGCAGGGGGAGTAGGAGAGGAGAAGCAGTCTTCCTGCTGAGCAGGGAGCCTAATGTGGGGCTGGATCCCAAGACGCTGGGATCCAGGCAGAGGCTAAACCCACAGAGCCACCCAGGCTCCCAAGTCATTAACATTTTATTTATTTATTTATTTATTTTTTTAAAGATTTTATTTATTTATTTGAGAGAGAGGCAGTGAGAGAGCATGAGCGAGGAGAAGGTCAGAGGGAGAAGCAGACTCCCCGTGGAGCTGGGAGCCCGATGCGGGACTCGATCCCGGGTCTCTGGGATCATGACCTGAGCCGAAGGCAGTCGTCCAACCAACTGAGCCACCCAGGCGTCCCGTCATTAACATTTTAATGCTAGGTCCTACTTCTAGTGTATTTGAACTTTGTTAGAAATGATTCTGTTTCTTGTCTTTAGGTACCCAAGGTTCTTGTTTTGTGTTTTGTTTTTTTCTTCCCAAATTACCAGTTTTAGAATATATATAGATTTTTAAAGATTTTATTTATTTGACAGAGATCACAAGTAGGCAGAGAGGCAGGCAGAGAGAGAGGGGGAAACTGGCTCCCTGCTGAGCAGAGAGCCCGATGTGGGGCTCGATCCCAGGACTCCGAGACCATGACCTGAGCCAAAGGCAGAGGGTTTAACCCACTGAGCCACCCAGGCGCCCCAGAACGTATTTTTTTTTGAGGGTAATTATCAGCATAATAAACTGTTGTAACGTTTATTTTATAGCACTGCCGTATGTACCAAGATTTTGCTATTCTGGTAGAAAGGATGGTTGTTTTATGTATGGGTAGTGAGCCTTGCAAACTTGGTTTGTGAATAGCAGTTTAAAATTTAAAGTACTTTTTTAGTAAGTCTGTCCTTACATGTATCCCCTCCCTTACGCCACAGAGCTAACTGCCGTGCTGTGTGTGTGCACGTACATACACACACACACACACACACACTTTTAGAAATACAAATATAGTCATACTATAACCAATTTTTCTGTCTTTTTTTTTTTTTTTTTAAGATTTTTTAATTTATCCATTTGTCAGAGACAGAGGGAGAGAGCAAGCGAGCACAGGGAGACAGAGTGGCAGGCAGAGGCAGAGGGAGAAGCAGGCTCCCTGCTGAGCAAGGAGCCCAACCTGGGACTCGATCCCAGGACGCTGGGATCATGACCTGAGCCGAAGGCAGTCGCTCAACCAACTGAGCCACCCAGGCGTCCCTGTTTTTTTGTTTTTTGTTTTAAGATTTGATTGAGCGTGAGCAGAGGGAAGGGGGAAAGGAAAAGGGGGAGAGAGGATCCCAGGCAATTTTTATTTATTGGACAGACAGATCACAAGTAGGCAGAGAGGCAGGCAGAGAGAGAGGAGGAAGCAGGCTCCCTGCTGAGCAGAGAGCCCAATACAGAGCTTAATCTCAGGACCCTGGGATCATGACCTGAGCCGAAGGCAGAGGCCCCAACCCACTGAGCCACCCAGGTTCCCCCCCCCCCACCTCCATAACAATTTTATTTCGGTAAGTAATAGTGAGGCGATTTAACTCATGGACAGTTCAGCTTTTTCACTTAAAAATCTTATTTTTTTTAAGATTTTATTTATTAGAGAGAGCACACACAAGCAGGGAGGAGGGCAGAAGAAGAGGGAGAAGCAGACTCTGGTGAGCAGGAGCCTGATGTGGGGCTCCATCCTAGGACCCTGGGATCATGACCTGAGCCAAAGGCAGATGCTTAAGTGACTAAGCCATCCAGGCGCTTCCAAGCTTTTTCACTTAAAAACTAAGCTTTCTATAATCTTCATATAAGGAAGACCAAGTGAAAAATTAACTTAAACCAAAGACTGATGCTACATTAAGCTGTAGGATTAAGTAGGATGTCTACAGTAATGAACACTGGATTTGGGTGGAGCTTGTGCAGTTTTGGGGTACTTAAGTCCTAGAGTTACAAATCTTAAGAGCTGATAATCAGTGGCCTTCCATTTGTTTTTCTTCTCTCATATGCCAGTTGGAAATGGAGGATGAAGATACAATTGATGTGTTCCAGCAGCAGACAGGAGGTGTCTACTAAAAAGGGAACCTGCTACTTTACTCCAGAACTCTGTTCCTCCAGACCAAGAAGACATTCTCAATTAGAAAGCCGCAATTTGGTTCCACCACATCCTGACTACTACAGTATAGTTTTCTCTATTCTTTCATTTTCCCCTTCCCCATTCCTTTATTGTACATAAAGTAACTGTGTATGTGCACAAGCATATTGCATTTTTTTTTTTTTAACTAAATGGCCAATGGTATGTTTTGATCGACATCAAATGGAGATGGGATGGGGGAAAATACTGCTTCTGTGAAAATACCCCCTCTCTCCATTAGTGGCATGCTCAGTCAGCTCTTATCTTTATATTCCAGTAAGTTATTTTGCTCTCACTGTTTAACAAAAAAAAAGAACAACATAAAAATCCTTGCATACCTTGTTCGATTGGAGAATTTTAATGTTTTTCATTTATCATTGTAAAACCAAGGACAATTTTATAACTTTTTTGTACGTAGCTGTTACATGTAGGACAATCTGTCTTTAAGTAGGGATAAATTACTCTAAAAGAAATGAATCCTAGATAGTTTTCCCTTCAAGTCAAGCGTCTTGTTGTTTAAATAAACTTCTTGTTTAAAATGAGCTGTTTTCTTTATTCTGAAGAATACTGAGAAGCTTAGGAAAAAACCATGAAACGAGCAGGGCTATTAGAAGTAACATTTCAAGGAAGACATAAAGCTACATTGTATTCCTGACAGACTGATACAAAACAAAGAATAACAAAGTTTATAAGTGACTAGCAACTAATGTTTCAGGCTCTTTGTTTAAAAAGTTTAAGCAGTTCCAAATATGCAACTTTATTAGCAAACAAAAAAAAAATTGGGTCATAATGTGGATTTATTCCCAAGTATTCTTTTCTGTAACCACTACCTGGCAGAATGGGTTAGTACATACAGCTAAGAGAAAGTTCTGAGTTTGCTAACTGCTGATAAATCACTTAAACATGCTAACCTCCTTTGATGAATAAATATTCCCTAACCCAAAATAGAGTCTTTGTTCCTTGAGGATGTTGAAGGACAGTAAATATTTATCCACATATATCCACTCTTAGAGCCTTAAATGTGCAGGGCACCACAGTTTTTAAATCAAATGTATGAGGAAAGGTAACAGCTATAGAACCAGTAAATAGAATCTTAGAGCTGGAAAGAAAGATTACCTAACTCTAACCCCTGTCTTAGAGATAAGGAAGCTGAGGCCCTGAGGGTTGTTACTTGTCACAGAGCTAGATGATTGTGAAACTAGGACTAGAGAACAGTTCTGATGCCTGTTAATTTGGTTCTTCTGTATTGGTTCTCAAGAAACTGAATTTCCACCCCTCCTATTCACCAATGTGGCCTTTTGGGATCGAGTCCCCATGTCCTATCATGCCTTGTCATTCACTTAGTTCACTCTACTACTGTTGCAGTATGGGTTTTTTTTTGTTTTTGTTTTTTTACATCCATTTTTATGGTGAACGAGCTTCCCTAGACAGCAGGTGTTCTGTAGGTTTTTAAAGTTTTCTTTATTGAAGTAATCTCTACACCCTGTGTGGGGCTTAAACTCATGACCTCAGGATCAAGCATCGCATTCTTTTCTGACAGTCAACCAGACCCCTGTTCCATAGTTCTTTTGCTCTGTATGTATGAGTTAATCTCGAACCAACAACTTTTATTTTCCTGTATGTATAGTGTTAACAACCTCCGTTTACAATTTGTATCGTGCACCTGTGTGGTAAGGCTACCACCCAAGAAATCTTAGATCAGGTAAGTGCACGTCATCTTTAAAAAAAAATTAAAAATTAGGATTGAAATTCAAGTCAGGGAACTTTATTATATAAAGCGTCCTGAATTGCGTTCTTATTTATTTATTTATTTTTAAAAAGATTTTATTTATTTATTTGACAGAGATCACAAGCAGGCAGAGAGGCAGGCAGAGAGAGAGAGTAGGAAGCAGGCTCCCTGCCGAGCAGAGGGCCCCATGCGGGGCTTGATCCTAGGACCCTGAGATCATGAGCTGAAGGCAGAGGCTTAATCCACCAAGCCACCCAGGAGCCCCCGAGGAGTGCTTTTTAAAGAGCACTTTGAAAATAAGTGAATTGTTGAAAATACTGGAAGTGATCTTTGCATTTTAATTTTTTTTACCTTTGGTGGGGAGGTTCAAATGATGGGAGTTATACTGCCATTTTGATTAATTGTTGGAACAATTTAACTGAACTCTTTCTGGCTGCTCTCACATCAATACCCCCATATTTATATCCTGAAAGTAGGAAATAGTGTTTAAATGAGCACAGTTCTGTACAGGGAAATGAATTTTTCTTCCAAAGCACCCCTCCTATCCATCCACACTGCTTGAGACCAAGACAAAAGGTATTAGCAACTTTTCAGAAATAGGAGTGTCAAGTTGGTTCATTTTTTTTTGCTTGTTCATGTTTTTGTGGAAGTTACCATAACGTGATGATCAGTTTATTTTCTTATTTAAATTCGATTAGCCAACATACATTAGTTTTTGACATAGTGTGAAATGATTCCTTAGTTGCATTCTAACACCTAGTTTATATTCTCCCGGAAGGGGATGATATGGAAGGGAAGGTGGCGAGTAGCAGCATAGAGGAGAAATGGTAGACTTTGGTCAGAGTGTGTAGGGCTGTAGGAGATTGTGCCAGCAGGAGGTCGGTGGGAAGTGGAATCCCCAGACAGGAGGGAAGCCTGCTGAGGCCCTTGTAGGCGTTAGGGTGTATTGGAGAGGGCCAGCTGTGCTGGTTCGGGTTATTTTTGAGTTCAGATATTGCTGCTTTTAAATATGACTAACAGTGATTTTGGATTGTGGTTTTGCATTAGAATCCCCTGGTGAGCTGTTAAAATCATACCAATGCCTGAGTCCTACCCCTAGACATGAATTTTCACAGTGGAATGAGAAGCAATTCTGGGAGGCATCATCACAACTCTTAAAGAGTTAATAAGCAGGGGCGCCTGGGTGACTCTGGGTTAAGCCTCTGCCTTCCTGCCTTCAGCCCAGGTCATGATGTCAGGGTCCTGGGATTGAGCCCCATGTCTGGCTCTCTGCTCAGCTGGGAGCCTGTTTTCCCCTCTCTCTCTGCCTGCCTCTCTGCCTACTTGTGATCTCTCTGTCAAATAAATAAAATCTTTTTTTTTTTTTTAAGATTTATTTATTTATTTATTTGACAGAGATCACAGTAGACAGGCAAGCAGAGAGAGAGAGAGAGAGGGAAGCAGACTCCCTGCTGAGCAGAGAGCCCGATGCGGGACTCGATCCCAAGACCCTGAGATCATGACCTAAGCGAAAGGCAGCGGCTTAACCCACTGAGCCACCCAGGCGCCCAAAATCTTAAAAAAAAAAAAAAAAAAAAGGAAGTGGGTGCCTGGGTGACTCAATGGGTTAAGCCTCTGCCTTCAGCTCCGGGCATGATCTCAGGGTCCTGGAATCAAGCCCCCCATCGGGCTCTCTGCTCTGTGGGCTCCCCCCACCCCCCACCTGCCTGCCTCTCTGCCTACTTGTGATCTCTGTCAAATAAATAAAATCTTTAAAAAAAAAAGTTAATAAGCACCTAATGGATGGTGAAGATTACATGAGATAATAAATGTTTCAGCTGCCTAGCACAATGCCTCCCACGAACTCTTTAAATAAAAGTTATTATTTTCAGCGTGCAGTAAAGGCTCTGCCATAGGATGCTGAGGCTTCAACAGAATTCTGTGATCTGTGCCCATGCCTTGTACTTAACATAAAAAGGCCAAGAATTTTCTGTTCACTTCTGAAACAGTATAATCTTCATCTTGTCACGTTTTAAAATAAATGCTTAATGGTAAATTGTGCCCTAATGAGTCTTTAAGGAAAAACAGTCCTCAGGATTTTAATGATTCTCTAATATTCTAAAAACCAAAAGACCTAGACACAACATGCTTCGGCATTCTCATTATGTAGGTGGTGATCTGAGGGCTGGCCCTCCATGTAGCGGCATACACAGGTGCTTTTTTGAGACTTTAGTCGGTAAAGTGGTTAGTGAGCTAATGAAAAGAGTCCCTCAGAGTGGAACATAATTAGAATAGAGCATATAAACAGGTTAGGAATTTAATCTATTTGGAATGTGGAGTGTTATTTCCCTGTAAGCAGTGACATGTGACTATGAGATCATTTTAGGATTTCCTATACCCCTGGGGCCTTTATGAAACCGTTTAAAGTCTCAGAATTGTCGTGTAATGTTTGCTTACTTTGCAGTTCATATTTTAAGGCATATTATATGGCTAACTTTGCCACAAGGTACAGAATTTGGAATATTAGGGGAAGAATTTTCTCACATTTTTCAGGGCATGCTGTTTAAAATTATTTGATGTTTGTAATTTTAGCATTTATTTTTGCAAAGGAGGCCAAATTCATCTCTAGGAGAGCAGGACCGATGGGTTAGGGGAGTTTTTTGCTTGTTTATTAAATAAAGAAATAGTAGCTTGGGATTGGGGAAAGCGAATAAACTTAATCCACATAATTTTATCCAGGTCAGTCTGAGAGAAGGGGAAAGGATGAGGAGATAGGAATCACGCTGTCCCCATGTGAAAGTGGCATGTCAGATCTAGTAAGGAATATGTGTCATTTTGTTTACCTTTGACAAAGAGAAAGCAAAACGTGACCACCATTTTCCGTATCTCAGGTGGTTGGTTTGTTTCATGGCAAATGAGTTTCAAGAGAAAATAAACGCCTTCAGTTGTCTCTCTGTGACATTAATCTGCCTTTGTGTGTGTGAGGATACAGCTAAGAAAAGAATGGACAGATGCATACTAAATTTGGCTTTAGGAGTGATGGATACAGAATGTATGTGTAAATATGTATGGCTAAGTCACACAGAAGTAACATGGGGCACCCTGGAATCCTGGGGTTGAAAAGCTGGTTAGAAATACTTGTCAATGAGTCATTAATTCAGTTACTTCGTGAAGTTCAAAGGCACAAGAGCAGCACATTCTTTTAACAATAGGAGGAATTGGGACGCCTGGGTGGCTCAGTGGGTTAAAGCCACTGCCTTCCGGCTCAGGTCATGATCCCAGGGTCCTGGGATAGAGCCCCACATCATCGGGCTCTCTGCTCAGCAGGGAGCCTGCCTCCTCCTCTCTCTCTCTCTGCCTGCCTCTCTGCCCACTTGTGATCTCTGTCTGTCAAATAAATAAAAATTAAAAAAAAAAAAAAAGGAATAGAAAATGGGAAGAAAATGTGTTGGGGCACCTGGCTGGCTCAGTCTGTGGAGCATGCACCTCTTGATCTCAGGGTCATGAGTTCAAGTCTTACGTTGGGCATAGAGATTATTTAAGAAAACAAGAAAAGGGGTGCCTGGGTGGCTCAGTGGGTTAAAGCTTCTGCCTTTGGCTCAGGTCCTGATCCCAGGGTCCTGGGATAGAGCCCTATATCGGGCTCTCTGCTCAGCAGGGAGCCTGCTTCCTCCTCTCTCTGCCTGCCTCTGCCTACTTGTGATCTCTGTCAAATAAATAAATAAAATCTTAAAAAAAAAAAGAACAGAAAATGCACTGAAGTATGGTTGAACAAAAACAATTACTGTTCTTGTAGGTCAGAAATAGTCAAAAAGGGGCGCCTGGGTGGCTCAGTGGGTTAAAGCCTCTGCTTTCGGCTCGGGTCATGATCCCAGGTTCCTGGGGTCAAGCCCCACATCGGGCTCTCTGCTCCGGGGAGAGCCTGCTTCCTCCTCTCTCTCCCTGCCTGCCTCTCTTGCCTACTTGTAATCTCTGTCTGTCAAATAAATAAATAAAATCTTAAAAAAAAAAAAAAGAAAAGAAATAGTCAAATGTCTGCAATTTCATATGGGTTCAGCCCAGTTGTATGTTTTGGATCAGAGTGTGTAACACTAAGAAATTGGTTCAAACTTGATTGCATAATCTCGGTAGAGTAAATCCCAATAATAAGGTGCTGGAGATTGCCCATTTCCTCTGGCATTCTGGAATAAATTGGTGCAGGTTGAAATGGATTCAGAACAAAGTTGGTAACGTTTAAGGCAAAAAACATGCTTGAGAGCTAAGAGATGCTATGTCAATACATCTTGTGTTTCATTTAAATTTAGTTATTACCTTAGTAGGCTTCAAGTGGTGAAGAGCGACTTCCAGATTATTCTGAGTAAGTTGTACATTGCATTTTTGTGTTTTTTTTTTTAAAGATTTTATTTATTTGTCAGAGAGAGAGAGAGGGAGAGAGAGCAAGCACAGGCAGACAGAGTGGCAGGCAGAGGGAGAAGCAGGCTCCCTGCCGAGCAAGGAGCCCGATGTGGGACTCGATCCCAGGACGCTGGGATCATGACCTGAGCCGAAGGCATCTGCTTAACCAACTGAGCCACCCAGGCGTCCCTACATTGCATTTTTGAATAAAACTCTCCACATACCCAGTAACAAATTTAAAAACCAACAGGATTTATGTCCATGTTAAAGGAAAATTATTAGGGCTTTAAACATTTTTTGACATCTTTTAAATAGTAATTTCTTGCCACCTGCTTCAGAACAATAGATTGTGTTCTGAGGAAATTCTGAGAATACTGGGTTTACAAATACCTTTTGGGAACGCTGATTACTAGGCTTTCTGAATTGAATTACAGATGAAAGACTAGTACTTGGAAGATAGTAGGGAAGTGGCAGCATGGGACTAAGTGAAATCAGGGGGCACTGACTGCTTAAAGATATGAGAAATTGTGCAGAGTATGGCTAACTGCTCATGACCCCTTTCCCTGTGTTTAAAAAGCAGGTGAAAATGGTACATACATATAGGGCAGTGGTTTTGAAATTGCATGGAACCATGGGGTTGTGCAAAAGAGGACAGTGGAGAGAAGGCCAGCCAGGGATGGAGAAGTGGAAGGGGCCAGGATTTCGGACTCTCTGCTCAGTTTCAGTCACAGCTGGTCTGTTCATCTATTTTATATATTTGGATTCTGCTTCATAAATGTTTGAAAAACATTGCTTATAGTCATGAAATAGCTGTTGGAGCATTCCTTGTCATAAGAATTCATCTAATATTTCATTAGGTTTTTAGGTCAACTTAAGGGTTCAGAACAAATTTTGTATTGACTTAGAGTCCTCAATATGAATTTTACAAATCAACGATGGGCCTTCATGATTTTGAGAGCAGCCATCCTTTTGAATCTTTTGATACTGATCTGATCTGTGTTGATCTTTTGAACGGACTGTAGTGTTTTTTTTTTAAAGATTTTATTTATTTATTTGACAGAGATCATAAGTAGGCAGAGAGGCAGGCAGAGAGAGAGAGGAGGAAGCAGGCTTCCTGCTGAGCAAAGAGCCCGACGTGGGGCTCGATCTCAGGACCCTGGGATCATGACCTGAGCCAAAGGCAGAGGCTTTAACCCACTGAGCCACCCAGGCGCCCCTGTGTCATATGTTTTATCCCAAATCTCTGACTTGGAGAAAAAAGTGGAGTACAGTGATTTTAGTCAAAACTATTACAGACATGAACAAGTCAACAGGAAGGCTTGTTATTCTGGAAATTTCTGGCAATTTTACTTAAGGCAGGATTCTTTTTTATTTTTTAAAAGCTTTTATTTATTTGAGAGAGAGCATGAGCAGGGGGAAGAACAGAGGAAGAGGGACAAGCAGACTCCCCATTAAGCAGGGAGCCTGGTGTAGGGCTCCATCCCAGGACCCTGGGGTTATGACCTGAGCCACAAAGGCACCCGTATTTTATTTTTAAGTAAACTGTATGTGGGGCTTGAACTCCCGACCCAGAGATCCAGAGTCACATGCCCACCAACTGAGCCAGCCAGATACCCCTGGCAATTTTACTTTAAAATAAAATACAATGCGCCAAACAGGCCTTGCCTATGGCCTTAATCAGATATGCTTTACATAATTTATTCTTCTTTACAAATCATTAGATTAAAAGGGTTCCTGGGACTGATCTCTTACCTTTGAAGCAAAGGTTCTCAGCCCAAGCCACCTGTGACCTGTTTAGGTTCTTAAAGATATCCATGGTTAGACTCTACCCACCCTGCCTCCCCCAACTGAAATTCCAAATCAGTATCTCTCAGATAGGGCTGGCATTCATTTGTATTCCTTAAAAGGTTCTAGGTTATTCTGATGTGCAGCCAGGATGGGGCAGCTCTAATAGAAAGCTTACCAAGTACAACTTTCTTACCAACTTTCTAATAGAAAGTTTACCAAGTACAACTTTTTTTTTTTTTTTTTTTAAGATTTTATTTCTTGGGGCGCCTGGGTGGTTGGTGGGTTGGGCCTCTGCCTTCGGCTTGGGTCATGATCCCAGGGTCCTGGGATGGAGCCCTGCCTTGGGCTTTCTGCTCAGCAGGGAGCCTGCTTCCCCCTCTCTCTGCCTGCCTCTCTGCCTACTTGTGATCTCTCACCCTCTGTCAAATAAATAAATAAAATCTTAAAAAATATATTTTATTTCTTTATGACAGAGAGGGAACACAAGCACAGCGAGCTGGAGAGGGAGAAGCAGGACGCTGGGATCATGACCTGAGCCAAAGGCAGATACTTAATGACTAAGCCACCCAGGTGCCCCATAATCTTTTTATTAAAGATTTTATTTATTTATTTATTTATTTTTAAAATATTTTGTTTGTTTATTTGACAGAGAGAGAGAGATCACAAGTAGGCAGGCAGAGAGAGGGGGAAAGCAGGCTCCCTACTGAGGATGCAGGGCTCAATCCCAGGACCCTGAGACCATGAACTGAGCTGAAGGCAGTGGCTTAACCCACTGAGCCACCCAGGTGCTCCAAAGATTTTATTTTTTTAAGTAATCTCCACACTTAATGTGGGGCTCAAACTCAACCTTGAGATCAAGGGTCCCATGCTGTACTTCCTGAGCCAGCCTGATGCCCCTACCAAGTACAACATTCTTTAAATTATCTTGTTTCAACCTTCACAAACAACGTAAATAGGTTAACCCCATTTACAGATGAGGAAACTGGGCTCAAGAGTACAAATGAAAAACAAACAAACAAAAAACATAAGTGGCCCAGACATGTCTCTTATGAGAGAAGTGTCTTTTTAGGCGCATCTGGGTGGCTCAGTTGGTTGACCATCTGCCTTTTGCTCAGGTCATGATCCCAGAGTCCTGGGATGAAGCCCCGGATCCGGCTCCCTGCTCAACAGGGAGCCAGCTTCTCTCTCTCTCTCTCTCTCTCTCTCTCTCTCTCTCTCTCTCTCCTGCTCCCCCTGCTTGTGCATGCTGTCAAACAAAATCTTAAAAAAAAAAAAAAAAAAAAGTGTCTCTTAAGGGAGGAGAACTAGAACCTAGGCTTTTTGGTTTCCAATCCAGTGCTGCATTGCCATACCAACCTGCCTTTTATACTACAGGGGAGGGAGGAAATGGGGCAAGTCAAGTAGGAACTCAAAAGTTTAAATCAAAAGGGGGACCCACCTTGGGGTGCTTGGCTGGCTCAGTCAGTAGAGCAAGAGACTTGATCAGGGTCATGAGTTCAAACCCCATGTTGGGCGTGGAGCCTGCTTAAAAACAAAGACCCACTGGAAGATTTGTCCAAACCTCTCATTTAACCCATAAGAGACAAATTCAGATTATTAAGAAGTTTGTGATTACTTTCCAAGTATGTCTGGCAATCAGCATGGCTATCACTTTGATGACCTCTTACATTTTGAGCCAATCATTTCCCATACATTACCTCATTCAGCCCTCACACTCTGTGCAACTGAAATACTATTTTGTCCTTATTTTACAAATGGGAAACTAGCTCTCAGAAAAAAATCCAGATTCAAGCTCCGATTTCTCCAATGGGAACCTGAGATAGCAACCAATCTACACTGCTTTACCTCCTACTTGATAATTATCTGACTTACAAGGAAGGCACGCTTGCTCACTGTCTAGCTTGATCTGAAGGGTTTTTTGTTTTTTAAGTTTTGGGCAAAAATAAATGATTAAAAATGAAAGTTTTGGAAATTTAGGCCCAGCCTTTAAGAATGGGCAGATTTTAATCCAAACAAGTGGTCAGCACATACAGGACATGATTCATACCTTCTAGAAGAGAACTTATCTCTGGATTTTCATAAAAACCCAGGAGAGTGGTCAACCAAGAATACAAGCTTCCAACTGCCGGGAAAGATGAGGCTACACAAAGAGGAACGTGGCTTAATTTTTATGGAGATGCTGAAAAGGGTCTGCCTTGAGGAAGCATGCCTGACATGGGGAGGCCTCCATTCTCGTTTGTTCAAGACTTTCCTATTAGGATCTCGTAAATAGCCATTCTTGAGCCCTCCAAGTGGTGTCTGCATTTGTTGCAGGGATAGATTTACGCAGACAGGTGGAAGAGTCATGACTTAAGGGTTATAAACAGCTGCAGAGGCCAGGGCTGCTCCGTAGTCTTGGTAGCAAGGGATGTGACTGTTCCCCACCACCTCAGCCATTAGAACAGATCCTCAAACCGGAGCGACTGTAATTTTGGTCCAGTACATGCACCACCCATGACAGCTAAATAATGACATTAAAATGTGAAGAATTTCCAGTCGTTTGAAAAGGGATCATCTTGGCTTGCTTTCTGTTGCTGACTCATAGTGCTGCTGTTTTGAGACTGTCATGTTTCCAAACGGGACACACAGTAGGTATTCAATGAACGTCAGTTTGTGGCAGTAATTTTCATCCCTTAAGGAGCGTGCCTTATTGTTTCTCCATGAATAAGGCAAGTAAGTGATGGTAAAGACAAATCTGTCCTCGGCTTGTGGGTTCCAACTGGCCCAGGGCGAGTTTTCCCTCGGTCAGGTAACTTCCTGCAGTGACAGCGAGCACAACTTGTGCCCAGCGCGGGGCAGGTTCGTCCTTTTGTCCAATCATCACCGAGATTTGGGGATGGGGGAGGGGGAACTTCTAAAGACACCCTGAGCAGGAAGGGGGCGGGTTTAGGCTGAGCTGGGGCCACCGCAGCCCGTCGAGGTGCCGCACGATGCTTGGCACTCCAGGGAGCCAATAGGGACGAAGAAGGCTATTTGAATTGGCCAATACCGGCAGGGTGGGGGCGGGCTTTTTCGAGCCTTATAAAGGCTGCGGCCGGCGAGGCAGGCGGTGGCGGAGGCTCCTGCAGCGGTCGCCGGCGGTGGGGTGGGGAGCGATTCTGCGCCCCTCGGACCCGACCCTCTCAGCGCTCTGCTCCCGCTCTAGCCTACCTCGCTGCTCGGCACCATGACCACCACCACCACCTTCAAGGGAGTCGATCCCAACAGCAGGAATAGCTCCCGGTGAGGCTGCGGGGCCGCACCCGCCCCACGAGGAGCTCGGGGGACGGGGGCGGGGGCGGGAGGGCCGCTGCCCGGTGGGGCCACTGAGGCCGGGCGGCCGCTCGTTGGCGGTAACCGTGCCTCGGGCGCCGCGCTCGTGCCGGGGCGGGCGGCGGGGCTCGGCCGTCGGCTCCGTCTTTGTGCCGTCCCGCACGCCCGGCGCGCCAGCCCCGCCCGATTCCCGCTCCTCTCCCATTCATTCCTCCCCGCCGAGCGAGGCTTCGGCCGAGGAGGGCCGGGGCCGCTCGCCCCTCGCAGTGCTGCGGGATTTTGGTAGTCAGACCATGCGGAGACGGTTCGCTTCCTTCCCTTTGCGGCGCGGCTTGCCCGGCTTCAGGGCGGTGGTCTTGGCTCTCGTGGCCCCCAGGTGCTCGGGCAGCCCCCGGGGCGCCCCGGTCAGGCCCCATTGTCCCACCCCTGGCCACGCGCTCATGCCTCTGGCCCGGGGCAGGTGGCGGCCCCGCGCCCGGCGCGGCTGTCACCTCCTGCGGCCGCAGCGATCGAGTCTTGCAGGCGCCTACCCGCTGGGGCCCGCCCGGCAGGTGGCATTTGTGGTCGGGCGGGGCTGGGCATCGCGACCCCCACGCCCGTCCGGGATCCAGCCGTCAGCCCTCTGCGAAGTGCTTCCCCTCTGCTAACAAAGGAAAGACCCCTGCTCCTTCCCCTCCCGCGCCCACCTCCGAACGCGAAAGAGGGGGGGTGGTGAGCCAGTCCCAGTGGTTTTCTGCGCTCAAACCTTCAGACCTCGGTCTTTGCATCCCACCTCTTTCCCTTCCCCCTTTGACGTTTGCCAAATGAGTTCGTCGCTGGCCCGGGTTCCCGAGCTGGAGGAGGGTTCCTGTTCTTGGGCGGGGCCGGAGACATCCATTGTCTCTTCCGTACTGTCTCCACCTGGGAAGCCCGGGCCTTTCTGGCCAGTCTTGCTACAGCATTTGGGGAAGAGGACACTGGGTGTTTGGACTGGAACCCTTTTCCAAGCCCTTGCCTGACTTAGTAGAAGGGTCTGTAATCGGTGGAAGGTGTCCACATTGTCTCGGCTAATTGCACACTGTTCTTTTAAGGTGGATACAGGCATTTCTGGGATCCTGCTCAAGGCTTGTAGGAAGCTTAGGTTCCACTTTTTCTGGGCATCTGTTCTTCATTGATCACGACCTGCTGTCGTGTGCGACCAGCCTTGGGGTCCTGGGCAAGTGGCACAAAGGGAGCCATTTTGTGGGGCTAGGAAGACGGCTGTGAAATAGTGCTTCACAGGGGTTGGAGAACTTGGGGACAAAAACTGGGCTCAGCAGTGAGTCTTAGGCGGGAGGTTGACATCCCTTTTCAACTCATTCCTTTCCCGTATACAATGTAGAAAAGAGTGGGAAAGATTTAAAAAACTATGAATTGGTTGGTCCTGGCAGGTTGGGGACCTTGAGTAGGACAGACCTATGAAAATACTGGTCACTCCCTCTTCTGTTGTCATCCTTGCAATGAGATCATTTTTTTCAGAGGGCACTGGAACACACTGAACCTTGGTTTTTCTTTTGTGCCATGTGGTCAACTTTCTGCTGGTCAGACTGTAGTGATTGGAATGTGAAAATCGACACATTATGTAAAAAAAAATCAGGTTTTATCTTTTGGGGTTAAGTTCTGTTTAGTGCTTCATAAAGAATTTCAGTAACCAGGTCAAATGAATCCTCATGCTAGTTTTTTTATATGTATATTGGAAATGTGAGACTGGAGTGATTTTTTTCATTTTGCAGAATAAATGTTTTCATTCACCTTTTGTCATCAGTTTCCCTCCAATATTGTGATCTCAGGACTAGAGCTTTGTCCTTGTGTTTACTTCTTACCTTTCCTTCCTCTGTAATCTCACCAGATTCTCCACTTGTTTCTGCAGTAACATTTTCCTGGCTCCATAAGCACATTATAAATTTAGGCTAGTAGGGGAATGATCTGCAAAGATCACGTGCGAACTCTGGGGTTTAAAGAAAGAAGAAAGAAAAAGTAATTTTTTAAAAATTGCTATCTATAGTACACGGGCACGTTTTTGTTGAGTCTCAAATATGTAATCCTGGTTTAGTTCAGAAAGAATAGGAGGACCTTAAAAAATTAAACTGAAATAATTTCTGTCTTATGATCCAAATCCTTTGTTTGGGGATGTCTCACTGTTACAAATGGGCTCTAAAACAATGACGTCATCGAGTGGGTATTACCTGCTATTGTGGGAGGAACACAGACCTTTAAAAAGTTGGGTGCTGAGAGCTTTGACTTTCTTTTTAAGCTGGTGTTTGGGTGCTAGTATTCTTTTTTCCTCCCCTTTTTTTAACACCCCAAAATACTTCCCAGCCTATTAGGGTTCTGGAGATTTTCATTTTGGTAAAATAATTCATGAGGGTTTAATTATGGGAAGGAAAAAAATCATTCCAATCTCTAGGGAGTGAAGAGGATGATATTGAAGCAAGTTAATTTTGATTTTATTTTAGGTGTCTTTGTTGATTTGGGGAACAAGGGATAAAAAGCTGGTTGCTTCAAACTTTAACATGAGAGAAAGCCTATTAAGAATTTATAACACACATTTAATTATGACTTAAACAGTTTAATTAAATAAACCTACAATTACCATCTTTATAAAATGTATGCCTGGATACACTTACCTTTTTTTTTTTTTTTTTTTAAAGATTTATTTATTTGAGAGAGAGCGAGAGCAAGTGGGCAGAGGGGTAGATGGAGAGGGAAAGACAGAATTTCAGGCAGATTCCCTTCTGGGTACGGCGCCAGATATGGGGCTCAGTCCCACAACCCATGAGACCATGACCTGAGCTGAAACAAAGAGTCGGACGCTTAACCAACTGAGCCATTAAAAGTGAGACTGTTGAATTAGAACAGAGCCCAGCAAACTATCACCCAAGTGCCAAATGCAGCGGGTGCCTGATTTTTATATTCATAAATGGTTGTAAAAAAAAGATTCATTTCTTGACTTGTGGAAATTACATGAAAATCAAATGCAAGGTTTGTAAATAAAGTTTGATTTGAACAGAGCTGTGCTCGTTCGTTTTCAGATTGTCTGTGGCTGCCTTTGTGCTACAGGACAGAGCTGAATAGTTCCAAAGACCGCATGACCCAGGGGTGCCTGGGTGGCTCAGTCATTAAGCCTCTGCCTTTGGTTCAGGTCATGATCCCAGGGTCCTGGGATCGAGCCCCGCATGCGGGCTCCCTGCATCATTAGTGGGGAGCCTGCTTCTCCCTCTCCCACTCCCCCTGGTTGTATTCTTTCTCTCTTTCTCTCTCTCTGTCAAATAAATAAATTCTTGGGGGGAAAAAAAAGACTGCATGACCCACAGGCCAAAGACATTTACTTTCTCGGGCACTTTACACCATTAGGAGAGGATCTGCCATCCTTTCCTCCCTCCATGTACTACCCGATATTCTTTGAGCCTATGGAGGGTTCTACTGATCGACTTTATGGAGGACGTGGAGGTTTAAGAGATGGGCTAGGTTTTGAAGAGCCCTTGAAGAAAGGGTAGAGAGTGCTCTAAGCCAGAGTAAAAATGGGAGTAAATACCTCAAAGTGGAGATTAACCAACTATTCAGGGAAAGGTGAGGGAAGGGGCTGGGCTGGATTGGTGAAGAAGGTAAGATCTAGATAAGGTGGAGAGAGAGCCCTGCTGTTGGTCACATCTCCTCAGTCCTGCCTGGGCTTAACCAAGGCTTCTTGCTCGTTTGCAGGGAGGAGGAAGAAGGTAGGAAGGGGCGCCCAGGCCAGGGTCTGCTGCACCCGAGGGAGCAGAGGAGCCAGGGTTTCAGTTGTAAGATGCTAGGGCACAGGGGTACACACAGACGAGCACATGCTGTGGCCAGTGGGAAGGCTAGGACTGTCGATAGGAGGAGTGTCCGGGAATTCCGGGACCCAGACGCCACCAGTAAAAGAATTTTAGACTGGAGCTCCTGCTCATTTGCTGGAACATGCGACTCCTGATCTTGGGTTTGTGAGTTCAAGCTCCATGTTGAGTATAGAGATTACTTTAAAAAAAAAAAATCTTAAAAAAAATAAATAAAATGGGGCCCCTAGGTGGCTCAGTGGGTTAAGTGTCTCCCTGCGACTGGGGTCATGATCCCAGCATCCTGGGATCGAACCTCACGTGGGGCTCCTTGCTCAGCAGGGAGCCTGCTTCTCACTTTCCTGCCACTCCCCCTAATTGTGCTCTCTATCAAATAAATAAAATCTTAAAAAGAAGAATTTTAGGGGTGCCTGGGTGGCTCAGTGGGTTAAAGCCTCTGCCTTTGGCTCAGGTCGTGATCCCAGGGTCCTGGGATCGAGCCCCGCATAGGGCTCTCTCTGCGGCAGGGAGCCTGCTTCCTCCTCTTTCTCTGCCTGCCTCTTTGCCTACTGTGATCTTGTCTGTTAAATAAATAAATAAATAATCTTTAAAAAAAAAAAAAAAAAAGAAGAAGAAGAATTTTAGATTAATGGCAATCCAGAAGAATATGAAGTATAAAACAGGACACTGAAATTCACCTGAAATTCCATCTGAAAGCACAAACCCTGGATAACATTGTGGTGTTTGTGCTTTCAGGCTTTTATGTCTAGTTCTGATGACAGTACCTTGTAGCCGTCTGTGTTCCAGGTTCTGTTCTAGGCACAGTCTATAGGCTATCCTTAGAATAGCCTTTACAAGGCAGCTACCGTGAACTTTTCTTCTTGCAGAGAAAACCAAAGCATAGAGAGAGAGTAGGCAGTTTTCCCAAGGTCACACAGCTAGATAAGTGTATCTCTCTGTATACACATTGTTCTATGTAACATGTGATTGTCCTTCTGTTCTCCAACATTTTTCATTCACTATGTTTTGAATAACTTCTGACATCTACTAACGAAGGTAAATCTGACCCTAAGTATACAGCTTTCTGTTGTATGGACATGCTTTGATAACTAAGCCCCTACTAAGGGCCAGTTAGGGTATTACCAATTTTATTTACAGATTAAATTTTTATAGGAGTGTCCTTGTACATATTTCTGGTTATCCGATAAGGATAATTTCTGGAAGTAGAAATGCCAGTTCATATAAAAAGCAAACAGTTGACATATGCTATCAAAATATCCTTTAGAAAGCTTGTACAGGGGCGCCTAGGTGGCTCAGTTGGTTGAGCGACTGCCTTCAGCTCAGGTCATGATCCTGGAGTCCTGGGATTGAGTCCCACATCTCTCCAGCTCAGCCCGGAATCTGCTTCTCCCTCTGACCTTCCCCTTCTCATGCTTGCTCGCTCTCATTCTCTTTCTCTCAAACAAATAAATAAAATCTTAAAAAAAAAGAAAAGAAAAGAAAAGAAAGCTTGTACAAATTTGGAGCATCTGGGTGGCTCAGATGGTTAAGTGTCAGCCTTTGGCTCAGGTCATGATCTCAGGGTCCTGGGATCGAACCCTGCGTTGGGCTCCCTCCTGGCTCAGCAGTGAGTCTGTTTATCCTTCTCCCTCTGCCTTCCCACCTGCTTGTGCTCTTGCTGTCTCTCTCTCTCTCTCAAATTAATAAAAATATTTTTTTTTATTATTTTTTTAAAAATATTTTTTTAAAAGAAAGTTTGTACAGCTTTATACTCTCATACTTTTTTTTTTTTTAAAGATTTTATTTATTTATTTGACAGAGATCACAAGTAGGCAGAGAGGCAGGCAGTGAGAGAGAGGGGGGAAGCAAGCTCCCCGCTGAGCAGAGAGCCCGATGTGGGGCTCGATCCCAGGACCCTGAGATCATGACCTGAGCCGAAGGCAGAAGCTTAACCCACTGAGCCACCCAGGCGCCCCTCATACTTTTTTTTTTTTTAAAGATTTTATTTATTTATTTGACAGAGATTACAAGTAAGCAAGAGAGGCAGGCAGGGAGAGAGAGGAGGAAGCAGGCTCTCCGTGGAGCAGAGAGCCGATGTGGGGCTCAATCCCAGGACCCAGGGATCATGACCTGAGCCGAAAGCAGAGGCTTTAACCCACTGAGCCACCCAGGCACCCCTATACTCTCATACTTTAATTAATGCTGGAAATTGGCATTTTTTCATATTTACCAGTCTAATAAGCAAAATACATATCCTTTTGTTTTGTTTATTGTTATTTTTATTTTTAAAAAATTTTAAAGATTTTATTTATTTATTTGACAGAGAGAGAGAGATCACAAGTAGGCAGAGAGGCAGGCAGGGGGTGGGGAAGCAGGCTCCCCGCTGAGCAGAGATCCTGATGCGGGGCTTGATCCCAGGACCCTGAGATCATGATCCAAGCCGAAGGCAGAGGTTTAACCTACTGAGCCACCCAGGTGCCCCTATCCTTTTTTTAAATTTTACTTATTTGCTAGTGGGATTGAATTTTTAATGTTTAGAGGCTACCCACATTTTAAAATTGCCTGTTAGTACCTTTTTTCCCATCTTCCTCTTGTGATTCCTCTACTTTTTTAATTTTATTTTTAAAACTTATTTGTCAGAGAGAGAGAGCGAGCACAGGCAGACAGAGTGGCAGGCAGAGGCAGAGGGAGAAGCAGGCTCCCCGCTGAGCAAGGAGCCCGATGTGGGACTCGATCCCAGGACGCTGGGGTCATGACCTGAGCCCAAGGCAGCCGCTTAACCAACTGAGCCACCCAGGCATCCCTACTTTTTTTATTTTTAAGTAATCTCTACACCCAACATGGGGCTTGAACTCACAACCCTAAGATCGACAGTCGCATGATCTACTGACTGAGCTAAACAGGCGCCACTCTTCTGCTTTAAAGATTTGTTTATTTTAGAGACAGAAGGAGGGGAGTGGGGGGAGAGGCAGAGAGAGAGAGTGAGAATCCTCAAGCAGACCCCTGCTGAGCGTGGGCTCAGGGGCTGATCCCGCGACCCTCAGATCATGGCCTGAGATGAAACTGAGTTGGACACTTAACTGTCTGAGCTGCCCAGGCGTCCCCAGTGGCAGTCTTTTTGGGGAGAAAACTCCTGACAGAATTCTGAGGAGAAACTGACAAACTCTTCATTGTAGTAGGAATTGTTAATAGATTCTCTCCTTAAGTGATAAAACATACTTAAAAATCAGTAGATTAGAACAACTCACAATTAACAGGCTTTATCTTAGTAGACCTATAGAACATTGGCAAATACACGTTCTTTTCTTTTTCTTTTTTTTTTTTAAAGATTTTATTTATTTATTTGACAGAGAGAGAGGGAGAGAGAGTGAGCGAGCATAGGCAGACAGAGTGGCAGGCAGAGGCAGAGGGAGAAGCAGTCTCCCTGCTGAGCAGAGAGCCCCATGCGGGACTCGATCCCAGGACCCTGAGATCATGACCTGAGCTGAAGGCAGAGGCTTAACCCACTGAGCCACCCAGGCGCCCCCGTTCTTTTCAACCATATATAGATTTATTAAGTTGACCACATATTAGGCTTTAAAAGCACCTTTCCTCAAATTTCAAAGGACTCATGTCATACAGGCAGTTGTCTGTGTTATAGTTAAAAGCTAGAAATTAATAAACCAGAAAGACCCCTATGTTTGGAAACGTATAAATGTACTCTTCAAGGATGTATGCATCAGAGAAAAAAATAATGGAAGTGAGAAAACATTTAGATGCAACAGTAGTTTTTAAAAAATCAAGACTTGGAATGCCCTTAGAGGGGTACTTAGAAGGGAATTTACCCCGTAACTGTTTAATTTTTCCTTCCTTTTCTAATGTAAGGACCTGTATTTGCAAATGACAACTCTTATTTATTTGGAAACTTGGATGACATGGACATCCTCCTATAAAAAGATTTCTCAAACTGATTTAAGAAGTAGGAAGGGGCGCCTGGGTGGCTCAGTGGGTTAAGCCATTGCCTTCGGCTCAGGTCATGATCTCAGAGTCCTGGGATCCAGCCCCGCATTGGGCTCTCTGCCTGCCTCTCTGTCTGTCAAATAAATAAAATCTTAAAAAAAAAAAGAAGGAGAAGAAGAAGTAGGAGACCAGACTACTTTTTTTTTTTTTTAAGATTTTATTTATTGGGGCGCCTGGGTGGCTCAGTGGCTTAAAGCCTCTGCCTTCAGCTCAGGTCATGATCCCAGAGTCCTGGGATCAAGCTCCGCATCGGGCTCCCTGCTGAGCAGAGAGCCCAATGCGGGGCTCGATCCCAGGACTCTGGGATCATGACCTGAGCTGAAGGCAGAGGTTTTAACCCACTGAGCCACCCAGGCGCCCCGAGACCAGACTACTTCTGTCCCCAATAACGGAATAGAATCAGTAGTTAGAAAATCTTCCCGTAGAACCATGTCCATTTCTCTTTCCGAGTAGTGACGGGACAAGTTAAATTGAGTTTTTCCAGGGAGGGAGCACATAGATCAATCCAAGACAGGAAGCTCTGGAAATGTCCAAGTGCTGGGTTTCCTTGCTGAACTGAAAGCTGTAGAGGGTGTCCAGTGGTGCCTGGTAATCGAACATGCTGGAAGTTTTGCGCCCGTGTCTCGTTGTTTGGACTTCCCTGTGGCCGGTCCCTCGTGTTTACTAGTGAGAACACTGCGTGCCTTACAGGTGTGTAAATGGGGCCTCGCTGGTGACACCAAGACAGCAGGAGACTATCATAGCTTTCCTTGGGTTTCTAAAATGATCAACTTTTACATGTATACTCTTGCGTTTTTAGTTTTGTTGAAAATAAAAGTGGAAATGCGTTATGAATACATAAATAACAAGGTGTGCTTCCAAACTTCTTTGCAAATATATCCAGCCACGCCCATTAGGCGAGGTCCGTTAGGTCTTTGTTAAAAGGGGACATGAACCAAGCTGTTTCAGCTGCCCTGGGTGTCAGACAACCTTACAGCAAATATTGTCTTTTTATTGAGAATAGTTGACGATACAGTATTATATTAGTCTCAGGTGTACGCCATACAGCATTCAACAATTCTATACACTATGAAATGCCCACCACGGTGAGTGGTGTCACCGTGGGTCCCCACACAAATCTTTACAATATCATTGAGTATATTCCCTTTGCTGTACTTTTCGTCCTGTGACTTATTTATTTCATAACTGGAAATTGGTACCTCTTAATCCCCTTCACGGGGTTCACCCATCCCCCCCCCTCCCCTCCTGGCCAGTTTGTTCTCTGTGTTTGTGAGTCTGTTTCTGGGTTTTGTTTTTTTTTTTTAAAGCTTTTATTTATTCATTTGACAGACAGAGATCACAAGTAGGCAGAGAGGCAGGCAGAGAGAGAGGAGGAAGCAGGCTCCCTGCTGAGCAGAGAGCCCGATGCGGGGCTCGATCCCAGGACCCCGGGATCATGACCCGAGCCGAAGGCAGAGGCTTTAACCCACTGAGCCACCCAGGCGCCCCAGTTTCTGGGTTTTTTGTTTGTTCATTTGGTTTGGTTTTTTAGGTTCCACATAAAGTGAAATCACCTAGTGTTGGTTTCTGTCTTAGTTCGTTTAGCATCATATCCTCTGCATCCTTCGATGTTGCCTCCAGTGGCACGGTTCCATTCTTGTTTATGGCTGCGTAATACCCCACTGTGCATCTGTCTGTACCGGATCTGCTTTATCCATCTATCAGTGCACACTTGGGCTGCTTCCATACCTTGGCTGTTGTAAATGATGCTACAGTAAACTTAGGGGTGCGTCTAGTTTCCAAATGAGTGTTTTTGTTTTCTTCCGGTGGACAACCACAGTGGAATTACTGGGTCATACGGTATTTCTATTATCAGTTTTCTCAGGACCCTCCATATTGTTTTCCACAGTGGCTGCGTCAGGTCACATTCCCACCCACCGCGGTGCGTGAGGGTTCCCTCCTCTCCACATCCTTGTCAACGCTGTTGTTTCTTGTCAGTCTACTACTGGCCATTCTGACTGGTGTGATCCAGTACGGAATTCATACCACGATGAATCAATTCCTCTCCCTTGCTGGGGGGTGGGCAGGAGGAACAAATGGGTGAGAGAAATGAAATGAAAGGGGTTTGAAGACATTTATGCCGAGAAGTGTTTTGGTGTGACCTGAAATGGATGTTTTGCCATTATTCCAAGGGTTTTGCGGCCTCCAGGCGGTGGATCCAATTTTTCATTAGGCTTTGATGAACCAACAGAACAGCCTGTGAGGAGGAACAAAATGGCATCTAGCATCTTTGGGACACCTGAGGAAAATCCTCCTTCATGGGCCAAGTCGGCAGGTACTGCTTATATCTGTGGTCACTGGTCAAAAGGGACGGACCCAGCATGAATAACTACAGTTGGTTTTCTGTGATGAGCAAAATCCAGCTCAACCATAATGAGATCGACAACAGTTAAAGCTTGTCAGTGGAGGAAAGACTGGGACCAAAAAGTGGGAACTACTGAGTCTTGAGGGGTCAGAATAGGGACTGGGGTCAAATTGGGTTATTTGGTAGAATTTTTAAGCTCTCAGTTAACCCTCCTAACAGTGTTAGCTCATTTTGTATATGAGACTAACACGAACATCACTCACGAAAGCAGTGTTTCTGCTTTAGTTCTGCCCGTTCCTCAAGAAAGTATGGTTTAATTCAGGTGCCAAGTCTAGTGATGGCAGACAGGATTCTGAGTCATCTGGACCCCAGAGAAGGAACTCTTCTGAAGCAAACGCTGGAGACTTCTTAGATCTGAAGGTCAGTGTGACAACATGGGATAAGGGCTTTGAGGTTAATACAGTTTAGAAATTCACTTCTCTCCTGTTGTACTAAGAGCTTCAGTTCTGCCACTGGAGTCTTACATAATTAGGAAAGGGACTGAGGCCATATTGGGAATGGAAGATCGATAAAGAATAAAGTCGGAAAAGTGAGGTGACATGATCTGGGTCTGTTCAGATGTCTCTTCTACCAGTAGGATTAGTCTCTCTCCTTCACTGTCGATTTTGGGAACCAATGGAGCATGCTTACTTCCTACGTAACTCATATGTAGTAGCATTTGTGAATTCAAAGATTGTTCTCGTTGTTGGCAAACATTGCCCAGTCGTTCTGAGCTGAACTCCAGGAGACTCCAGCCTGGGCATTACCCTCAGTTGTCTGCAGAGGACTATGGTCCCAGTGCCCCCATGGATGTGTCTGGAAGCCTGTAAGCAGGGACCTCAGAGCACACAGAGGCATCAGCGGGGCAAGTGTGGAGAGACCTGTGTGGGGCTTTGGAATTTAGAAAGGCCCTTCCACAGCTAGATAAAGAGAAAGGAGAGAGAGCATGGAAAGATAAATTTACCAGTTCCCCATTCTGATTAAAGGATCCTGTGAAATCCTAATTGATATTAGGTCATTGACATAAATGTTAATGTTTTTTGGTGTGTTTGGATATTGCTGGCGCTGGGGCAGCCTGTCATGTAGCACTTTTGTTCAGCATTGTCCCAAAGTAAGTATCGGTTGTAATGTAATTGTGTTGCGGCCTGACCCTGAACTTGACTGCATCAAAATGAAATTTTGCATTTGGTTTCAAATAGATAGTAGCCTGTCAGAACTGTGACTGCTTTATTTGCTCGTTATAAAATTAAAATTTGGAGTAAATTTTTAGGGGCATCTGGCTGACTCAGTCAGAAGAGCATGTGACTCTGGATCTTAGGGTCATGAGTTTGAGCCCCATGTTGGCTATAGAGATTACTAAAAAAATAAATTAAAAAAAATTAAATAAAAATAAAAACTGAACTAAACTTTAAATTTCTTTTCTTTTCCAGGGAGAAGGCGACATTCATGGTGAGTCCTTCTGAAGCCCCAATTTCTGGCTCTGTAAATGGTGTTAGCATAGAATAGAATTTGAAATTGAAATCGTGTCTTGGGGAAGGAGACTGGGGAGTGAAACCTGGCTTTGCCCCAAATGTCTGCACGCACTGGGTGTGGAGGAAAGAAAAATGAAACCGGGAAGTTCGTGAACACGGCTGCATCTGTATCTGCTGCAGTGAGAGCCATGTCAGAAATGCACCAGGGAGGGACAACGGAGAGTCTTTCACAAATATGTGTCCAATAGTCAGGCTGGTGTCTGTTACTTTTTTTTTTTTTTTTAAGATTTTATTTATTTGACAGATGGAGATCACAAGTAGGCAGAGAGGCAGGCAGAGAGAGAGGAGGAAGCAGAAGAGCCCGATGCGGGGTTCGATCCCAGGACCCTGGACATGACCTGAGCCGAGGGCAGAGGCTTAACCCACTGAGCCACCCAGGCGCCCCAGTGTCTGTTACTTTTAATGAGAGCTTCTTAGTAATAAGCGCTGGCATTTCAAGCGTGGCCCACAGCATTTAATGACCAAGTTTGTTTGATTTTTATGCTCAGGTGCTTATTTAGCAAGACACTGGTACCTCTGTGATCTTACAGGTGATGATTTAGGGGGCAGATGTAAATTCTCAGCATCCATGTTACCAATTATCTGTGGAAATGAGCTATAATCATTTATTTAATGATAGTCAATCTTTGAAGTATTTATTAAATCTTCCTTAACAAGTGCCAGAGAATTACATCTGCGCGTAATGAAAGGCTCGTGTGTGTCAGGCAGTAGGAATCAGGTGAAAGTTGACTCAGTGAAATGCAGCCGCGGGAAGGCCATCTGGTCCCGAAGGAAGAGGCTGCTTCCTCGGGACCTCTTCCTACCATTACACTCTGTGGGGCAGCTGTTCCGTAGAACAGGTTTAAGAACCAGATTCCTCTTCTGCTCTCTCTCTGTCTTCCCTCCCCTCCCCTCCCCTTCTTTTTCTTTTCCCTTCTCTTCTTTCCTTAAAGATTTTATTTATTTATTTATAATTTTTAAATTTTTTAAGAAAGATTTTATCTATTTGTTTGACACAGAGAGATCACAAGCAGGCAGAGAGGCAGGCAGAGAGAGGGGGAAGCAGGCTCCCCGCGGAGCAGAGATCCCGACATGGGGCTCAATCCCAGGACCCTGAGATCATGACCTGAGCTGAAGGCAGAGGCTTAACCCACTGAGCCACCCAGGCGCCCCTTATTTATTTATTTTAGAGAAACAGAACATGAGCGGGGGTGGGGGGAGGGGAGCAACAAAGGGAGAGGGAGAAGCAGGCTCCCCGCTGGGCAGGCAGCCCGATGCGGGGCTCGATCCCAGGACTCTGGGATCATGGACCTGATCTGAAGGCAGAGGCGTCACAGACTGAGCCCCCCAGGCACCCCTCAGACAGTGTTTCTTGGTGGGGATGGTGGGAGAAGGATCTCCTGAACCTTTGTGAGCGTTACCAGGGTTTCTCCTCAGTGCACGAGTCACTTTCTCACTGGACTGAAGATGTTTTTCATGTCCAATCTGTTCCATTTGCAGAGACTCTTCTGGAGGTAAAGAAATCTTCAGGGCTTTTCCGTTTTGCTGCTTTTCGTATTCTGAAGTACTTCCACATCAGACCTGACTTAGCAAGAATCAGCTAATCCTTAGTCCCCACTTTTGGACAGGGGATGTAGTTAGCAATCGGGGGAGCCTGAAGAAGTATGTGAGACCCCCCCCCCCCCCCGTTCAGTTTGTTAGAGATTCTTCGGGTAAACAGCACCCTGAGTTGTGTAGTATGACAAGTCTTTACTTTTAGGTCGTTGGTCATGAAATGACAAGGGGCATAACGATTCAAGATCCACCTGGTGGTAGAGAGGGCAACCCCAGTCCTGTTGCCAGGTTTACTTCAAAGTCAAGCTACTCTACTCAGTTTATTTTTTTCTTTGTTCCTACTCAGTTTAAATAAGACAGATTTTGTTTGGGTGTAAGGAAAATTGCCTCCCTCTTTTGGGGAATGAAATACAGCAATGGCTAAAGGGAGCACGTGGGAAATCTGTAGCGGAGGGAGGAGGTCCATGGGATTTAGGGCGAAGTCTTTCCCGCCTTCAGGCAAGTTAGACAGTCGGCTGCACTTCTCGACGCTCTAATTCTTCCATCCTTATAATAAACCACTTTATCATTTACTCTGATGCGTCTGTTTAGTGAGCTCATTGATGTGCCGAGGAAGAAAGACAAGTCAGGAGAATATAAGACAGCTATTCTAGTAGACGTGTTTGTGTTTAAAGTCCCATTTTTCAGTTATTAGATTCAACAGACAGAAGCTTTCTCTGCCAGGTCCTGTGTAGGTTTCTTTTCTTTTTTTTTAAAGATTTTATTTATTTATTTGGCAGAGAAATAGAGATCACAAGTAGGCAGAGAGGCAGGCAGAAGGAGAAGGAGAAGCAGGCTCCCCGCTGAGCAGAAAGCCCAATGCGGGGCTTGATCCCAGGACCCTGGGATCATGACCTGAGCCAAAGGCAGAGGCTCAACCCACTGAGCCACCCAGGCACCCCTCTGTGTAAGTTTATAAAGCCTTATTCTCAGTTCCTGTACTTGTCTCATTATAGACTAAAGGGATGGAGTAACAGACTAGCCTCATTCTTTCTGGCTGGAGTAGTTCTGAGTAGACAAAGGAGCATTTAAATTAAATTAAGAGGGACGCCTGGGTGGCTCAGTTGGTTAAGCAGCTGCCTTCGGCTCAGGTCATGATCCCAGCGTCCTGGGATCGAGTCCCACATCGGGCTCCTTGCTCGGCAGGGAGCCTGCTTCTCCCTCTGCCTCTGCTTGCCACTCTGTCTGCCTGTGCTCGCTCTCTCTCGCTGTTTCTCTCTGACAAATAAATAAATAAAATCTT
>PISX010006776.1:0-94395 GCA_004024625.1 Mellivora capensis | reverse complement strand
AGCCAGAGGTCTGGCTCGGGAAGGGGGGTGGTTATCAAGAGTGGGTATTTGGGGCCATGGTAGCCCGAGATGCTGGTTTTGCAGGACGTCCAGAAAACGGGCCTGAGCTTCTAGGTCCCTAGTGTCTTGGTGGCTTTTCTTGGTTGTAATGGATATCTCTTGTTTTTGCTTGCCCAGCATCCACTCACTCTTATTTTCCGATCAATAGCACCCATTTTAGGGGTGCCTGGGTTGCTCAGTCGGTTAAGCATCTGCCTCTGGCTCAGGTCGTCATCCTAGGGTCCTGGGATCAAGTTTGGCATCACGCTCCCTGCTCAAGGAGGAGTCTTCTCCTCCCTCTCTTATCTGCCTCTCTCCTCTGCTCATGCCCTCTCACTCTCTCTCTCTTGCTTTCTCTCAAATAAATACAAAAAAATTTTTTTTGAAAAAAAAAAAAAAAAAGCACCCACTTTATCTCAGGGAACAGTTCCTCTTCTGCTTCTCAGTTCATAAGATTTGAGTGAAATTTAGCCTACCTCCAGCTCTAAGGGGAGGTAGGCATGTGAACTCAGCCTGCCCGATGAGGGCCTGGCGGCACCCTGACCTTGGTGACCTCCTTGGGCACAGCACCCAAGGAAGAACCGTCAGGGACAATGCAGTCTTGGAATTTTCTGCAACTGTTTGGTTAAAAGAATTCATCTTTCTACCGGTGTGGCTGGGAAGACAGGATTAAGCCTGAAACTTCTGGAAACCATCTTATCATAATAAGGGGAGAACGGAATCAGCCCAGAGAAAGACACAGATAAGAGATAAAGATCATCCAGGGGCACCTGGATGGCTCAGTGGGTTAAGCCTCTGCCTTCAGCTCAGGTCATGATCTCAGGGTCCTGGGCTCTCTGCTCAGCAGGGAGCCTGCTTCCTCCTCTCTCTCTCTCTCTGCCTGCTTCTCTGCCTACTTGTGATCTCTCTCTGTCAAATAAATATTAAAAAAAAAAAGAGAGATAAAGATCATCCAGAATCTGATTAGATTATTACCCTAGAATGAGATTATTTGAAGACCATCTCCTGCACTTCTCAGTTCCAAGATCCAGTAAGTTCCATTTTTCTTGGTTTTAAACCAATTTGAGTTGGGTTTTTGTCATTACAACCAAGAAAAAGATCCGACAGTTCCAATGTAGCTGGGTGAGGCAGGCCTACTTGGACAACACTAGCTCTCTGTGGGGCCTAGGTCAAGGCCACACTCAGCAATTAATCACATCTCTCAATCGGATCCCACTTTCCAATGCCTTAACAACCCACAGGCATGTCACAGAGATAGTGCGGGCTCCTTCCAAACTTAAAAAAAAAAAAAAATGTTATCTTTAAAAAATAATAATAATAAAATCCCAGGCACCCCCCAATTTTTTTTTTTTTTTAATTTAAAAGAAAAAGTCATTCCTGTGGCGTGTGGCGAAGTCGGAACATGTGATTCTTCATCTCCGGGTCAGGGGTTCAACCCCGCGTTGGGTGCAGAGACTACTTAAATAAACAAAAGTTACAAAAAAAAAAAAAAAAACCTTTATTGCTAAAAGCTGCTAAGCATCATCTGAGCTTTTAGCAATTCTTAATTACTGTTCACAGACCACCACAACAAATATAATAATGAAAAAGTCCGCAATATTACCAATACCAAATATTACCAAAACGTGACACAGAGACATACACTGAATAGACACCGTTGGAAAAAACAGTGTCCACAGACTTGCGGCCACAGACCTTCGATCTGTAAAATCCAACAATCCTTCAAAGTACGAAGACACAAAGTGCGGGAGAAATAAGGTAGCCCGTGCGGACCTAGTAGTGAAGATTCCACGTGCCTTCTGGGAAAGCAGATCCAACATCCCAAAGCAAACAAGCAGGTGCTGGTGATGGCCCACATCCCCGCTGCGACCCCTCTCCACTTCTGGACATTCTGTTCTGACTTCCGGCCCTGCAGCCTCCACGTCATGGGAAACCTGCCCCCCACTCCCGGCTTCAGAAATCTGCTTCGCCTGCGCCCATGACACACCAGGGGTGCTTGGCTACTAATATCTCCCTGGGGTCAGCCTTTCGACGCTGCCAAGGCTGATTCAGAGGCATTTCTTTTATCCCACTTCCAGAGATCCCTCCTGCCCAGGATTCAGTGTTAGGCACCCCTAATCAGCGGTCTCCCCTCCACCTCTCCCTTGTGGTGTCCCTGCACCTTCTTCTTTTTTTAATTTAATTTTATTTAAATTCATTTAATTAATATATGTTATTATTAGCTTCAGAAGTAGAGATCAGTGATTCATCAGCTGCATACGACGCCCAGTGCCCATCACATCACCTGCCCTCCTTAATGCCACCACCCAGTTACCCCATCTCCCCTCCCACCTCCCCTCCAACAACCCTCAGTTTGTATCCTAGAGTTAAGAGTCTCTTATGGTTTGTCCCTGCACCTTCTAAATAAATTACAGGTAATTCTACAGTCATTCTAACAGTCTTCAAATTTCCCGTAAAACACCTCTGTTACTTCCCTTGTGGAAATTCCTCCCCCAAAAGCCTTTTTTCCTTAAGGCCACCCAACACTTCTCAAATCCCCTTCCGAGATCCTTAGAAACGCATCTCTGCCCTCAGCCTGCAAGACAGCAAGAGGCAAACAAAATCCTAGAAGCTCTAACACCCCGGCCGCCCACCCCTAAAACTTATCAATACATTCATGCAGCAAAAATAGATTTCTTCCAGAAGGGAATGCCGTTGCCACCCAAATAGGACGTCCCTATAAATACCAGTGCAAAGGACAGCAGCGAACCGCCCTGCTGGTGTGAAAGCTGGAAGCCAAAGGCGCCTGCCCCTCTGTTCTCCGGGGTCCGGCCTTCACCTCTCTCACCTCTCACCTCTCCCTACCTTCCCCTGGCATTTTATGCGGATCCAGCAACGCTGAATTAACTACTCGCAGTTTTCCCAAATTAGGCCTTGCTGTCTCTTTCCTTCTGCCTTTTTAAATGCAGTTCCATCCGCCTGAAATAGCGGGTGTTCCCAGGGGCTCCTAAGGACTTGCCTCTTCTCACCCCGTCCAAACTCCCATGTTCTAGGACCTTCTCACCCTAAAGAGGGAGGGCTTAGGAGCGGATTGGCTCAGAAGACTGAGCTTTCTTCTCAAGATGATCAAGATGAGCCTAGTGATAACCCGGCCAGACATCTCAGATGGGACTGGAGGCCTGGATAATGAAGTGGGTCCCAGGGTCCTAGACAAGCCCACTCATCGGCTCAGGTGTTCTTCCAGTCCTCTTTAGGTGATGTGTTAACGACGGCAGTAGGTAACATGAGAACACACAGGAGGAGAGATACTTTTTCTCAGTTTCCCTTCAGGCTTTCTGATTTACTCCCTCCCAACGAAAAAGTCTAATTTTTGTTATTCATAGGTCTTCAACATCTAACATCTGCTGATCTCTCTCTTTTTTTTTTAAAGATTTGTTTACTTACTTGAGAGAGAGAAAGAGAGATAGATAGAGAGAGCGGGAGGGGCAGGGGGAGAGGGCAAGAGAAAAATCAAGCAGATCCCCCACTGAGCAGGACATAGGAGACCCGATCCTGCAACCCTGAGATCCGGACCTGAGCCAAAAACCAAGTCGGAAGCCCAACTGACGGTACCACCCAGGCGCCCCCCACCCCACCCCCGGCTAATCTCTCATTTTAAAAGGCAAAGAAATAATACTGTTGTTTTCTCATGGTATTATGTTTATAATTCCCTTCTACTTAAGGTCAGTGATACCTTTTTTCCCCACTGATATTAAGCGGTCAAGTTTTCATGTAAATTTAAATAAAGGGATGAATTATATGCATATCCACACATATACGGGTGATATATAGTTATAATTATGTTACGATTAAATACATATAATTAAATGTATTAACCAGAGACACTGCCTGCACATGACAAAAATCTGTGTAAGTGACACTCAAATGAGCTGAGTGTAGGGAAGAAACTAGAAGAGCTGGAGTAGCTACCTTTACGGTGCCTGCCTTCCTTGGTCCCTGTGAAGTCTCTGGTAGCCACAGTCCAAAGCAGTGCGGTCCCCAAATGCTTGGAAGAAGCAAACCCTGGGAAAACTGGCTGAAGCCAGTCTTCCCAGCCTCATAAAGGGCTTCAAAAACCAGGCAACCATTTGAACTGCCCCTGTTCCCCTGCTCATGGGGTGTCACCACGGAATTTTCACATCCCTGGATTATTTCAGAGTCAGGGAAAACCACTGTTTTAGCTCCATTTGGCTCCTCTGATGTACAGGGCAGAGGAAGTTCCCTTCTTGCAGAATCCCAGCTGTGACTGATGACAAAGGGTCTCTTGTCTTTGATAAACAAATGAAGGTACAGATTAAAGGCCTTTTCTGATCCTCACTTAAACAGGCAGCCCCAAAGAGAACCAGCCAGACCCCAAGAGGCCGCTTTTGACGTCAAGGCTGAAAAGCAATGAATGGGTAAGCTTGTCTTTTCTATTCTGAAATGTGGCTTCCAGAGAGATAGGCAAGATGGGGCCTTTCCCGTCCCCACCTTCCCGACTGCTTGCTGTCACTCAAGCAAATTCGCTCCAATGTATTTATCAAGCAAGCTTTTATGAGGCAGGCTCTGTTTTAACAGCGGGGACAAATGAGAAGTCTGAACAGCAAAGTAGTTCACCTCAGAAGCCTATACTCCAAAGATTCTAGAAAGAGGAGACGGAGTACAAACATTACTAAATGAAAAGGTAATTCCAGAGGAGGTGCGGCTATTTAAAAAATAAAACAGGGGGGTGCCTGGCTGACTCGGTTGGAAAAGTGTGTGACTTTAGATCTCGGGGTTGTGAGTTCAAGCCCCACGCTGGTTGTAAAGATTACTTATCTAGGTAAACATTTAAAAAAAGAAGGATTAATCAAAACATATCTGACGTGGGGGGGGGCAGGTTAGTGTGGGTGATGGGTGATGATCTCTGTAATATTTTGATCTGCAACTTGAATCTGAGGGAAGGGTTCTCTACTAAAGGAAGACGTACATACAACAGCCATGCGATGGGACTACCGCTCCCTTTCTTCCCTTCCTCAGGGATTGACCCTCTGCATTTCCTAAGCTTCTTGCTAACCATGGAACCAATCTCTGAGTCTCAGGTTTCCTACCTGTAAAATGGTAACAAGAAGGGTAACCCGTATTTGATAGGACTGCTGTGAGCAACCACGGTGTGTCTAAAACACTCGACTGACTTCCCGGTTCAACACCCAATAACGGTTACTCATCATTCTAATTCTATTGCGTTCCTTGGACACACTCCAGAAGACACCTGGCTTCACAGACCTGAAGGATGCCTAGTCCCGTGCAACAGCTGACCTGAATTTGAATTCTGAGTCCCTTTTTGTTTGAATGAGTTTGGGATTGATCATTTGGAAACAGAAGATGCTAGATTTTTTTTCTCTCTCTTTCTCCCTTTCTCTTTCTTTCTCTCTCTCTCTTTCCTTTCTTCTCTCTTTCTCTCTTGCTTTCTTTCTACTTTTTGGTTCCAGGTGTTTCCTGCTACCCCTTCAATGACTACAGTATTCGTTGCCCACTGTCTTCATTGAAGAGTTTTTTCTAGCAGGGATCCAAAGAGAGAGTCACTGCTTGGCTTTTGAGGTTCAAAACAGGCCTTTGAAACTCAAGGCAAGAACTATATCTTGAGCAAAAAAGCCTTTCTGAGTTTCAAGGGCCTGTATCCTTTGAGTTTCAAAAGGCCTAGATCCCAGGCTAAACAATAGGCAGAGAAGAATATGTTCACTGATCTGTGAGAGTGAGGTTTTCTGGTCTGCCACCAAAAAAAGAGAAAAAAAAAAAAAAAAGAAAGAAAGAAAATCGCACAGGCTGGGGAGCAGCGGAGGAACATGAGGGTTAGCGTCTAGTCAAGGGCCTGGTAAAGCCCACTGAAGCCCAGTCCAGTGGAAAAGTGAAGAATTAAATTAGACATATCAGGGTATAGGGGAACCTCTTCTCATTTCCCAAGTAGAGACCGGGAGGGAAAGTGAACAGGATTTGAGAGTTCTCCAGCATCCTCCTGGGGGTCAGATCGGTAGGGCAGTGTCCTTTAGGAGGAAAATCGGCTTGAGTTCCTGAGTCAAAACAGTCCTGAGATGTTTTGTAGGGAGTGGCAGAAGCCACTGTTCAGGTGGGCACGACTCCCCTACGGTGAGACTGCTCTCCTCCTGGGCACGTGGTCAGGACGGCAGCCAACCTGTCTCCCGCACATGGCTTGACAAAAAACCACCTGTCTGCTCTGCAAGACTTAGCTCGGCACCCTCTGAATCACCCCACGTGGACAAACCCCTTTACGATGGCTCAGAGTAGTCATAAGCCCTCAAGATGGAACGGCACTCTAAAAATCTAGATGAATCAGTCTCAGCACGGAGACCCCCGTGGGAATGAAAGGAACTGGCTTGAGCTCTCCCCAGAGCTAGAAGGACACTATAACACACCTTCGTTAGACACTTGCAATCAAAAGAGATTTGCTGGAAAGATAACCCACCATCAATAAACTAATGGTCTAGAGGAAAAGCAGCCAGAAACTGCTTGACAGGAAGCTAGCATAGTCCTCTGCTCGCTCTCTCTTCCCTCCTCTCTCCTGGAACTGAAATGAAACTTCAGGAACAAAATCTCCTGCAGGGTAGAGCCAGGCAAGGGGCACTTGCCTGGGTCTCCCAAGCTCCTTCCTTTTGTTTTCCAGACTCCACTTTCCAGAAATTCACAGGAGGACTAACAAATAACTTGCTCTGGGGGTGGGGGGGTAGGACTGGAGGAAAGCCTTCAAGGGTGTACTTAGTTCAGAGACCGTGTGTTAGTTCTAAGCTGCTCTCTGAGCTCTGCAGCAGGGGGACACAAGCCACTAGCCCCTGGACTAAATTTACAGTGACTCTGTTTATCCATTTAGATCAGCATGTGAGAGGGACCGAGGCCAACTGCCTCAGTTTCCCCAAGGGGGCTCAGTAGGACTTCCAAAAGCAAAACCATCTGAAGACACCAAGACTGAAATGGTCAGAAGCAAAAGGTTACCCGGCTAACTCTGCTCAGAAAGAACTTTCCATCGAGGCTGCTCCTACAGAGAAGACTCAGAGCCTGCCCTACAACTCTGAAGGCCCTGTCTGCTCGTAGTAAAATGAACTACACAGTCAGTGTGACTTGTGTTTGATATGAGCAAAACCGTGGTCACTGACGTCGCTCAGATCTGAGTTCTTGGTTTCCCCTCCAAGATTCTAATGCTCCAGGGAGCCCATGCTGTTCCAGCCCACATGCAGGCACTGAAGTCCCACCCCTTGGACCAGAACCTCAACAATCAAACTTCTAGGAATGTGTCCCAAGGAAATGATCGTGCCCGTAGACGTGTGGGGGTTTGACTACAAGGATGTCCATCTCACAATCACATAACTGTAATAGTGAACAGTGCAAATAACTTTAAATATCCAACACCTGTCAGCACAGCAGAGGTGTGCAAATATTCATATTTAGAAAAAGGTTCATCAAAATAAAACAGTGACTCTCTATCTCCGTGGTGGGATTATGGGAGAATTTAAGTTTCCTGGGAGTGAGGGCTCAATCGATGTCCGGCCGCGAATTGAGAAGGCTCAGCTCCGGGGGCTGCCCTCACTTCTGACACCAAGTGCAAGTTTGGGAGGGTGGTTTCCCAAAGCCACCCCAACGTTTGATAACTCACTAGAAAAACTCAGTCACTATAAGTTGTGGTGCTCACGGTTACAGAGAAGGGCTACAGGCTAAGATCAGCCAAAGGAAGAAAGACACAGGGCAGAGGCCAAGAAGAGGAGAAAGGGGAGCTTCCACAGTCTTCTCTCTATGGATGAAGAACGCCTTCCTTTCCTCTCATCCACATGCAACAATGCATGTGGAGTGTTGCAAACTAAGGCTGCTCCCTGAGCCTCAAGGCCGGAGTTTCTGTTGGTGCTCTGCTGTGTAGGCACGATTCACTGCTCACGTAACTAACCTCTGTCTCCAGTCTTCACCCCTCTGCTGTGACTCAAAGTCCCCACCCCAAAATCTCATCGTACATCTTCCTGGCATGGCTCACCCTCACCAAAATGTGGGGCCATCCCCCACTGTAAATCATACACTGTTAGACAGCTGGTGTGAGCTACGGTCCCAAACAAAGACATTCCTATCAGGCACAACACTGGGTCGCCTGCCAGTAGCCAAGGACAAAGACCAGACGTCTCGAGCAAGGCTAGATTCTTTGCTATGCATTATGATAAACGGTAACAGTGACTACTGATGATAATATTAAGGAGTCGTTCGAAATCTGATCCCAGATACCCAAGGAGCCAAAGAGTTGTTTTGCCCCATCCTTACCACCGGACGCCATCTAAACGGGCTCCAGCCTTTCACTGGGTCGCACCCCAAGTCCTCCATCAGGCTCAGAGCCTGCTGCCATTTTGTTGTAATTCCTATCATAATTATATTGCCATTTTTAATCATGACAATTGTAATACTAGCTATCATCGCTAACACTGACAGTGTTCCAGGTATTGAGATGAATTTTTAACACATAAAATCAAATACTTTCACCTAAAAAAATTATTCAATACGTACTAGCTTAGCCGTTCTGTAGCTAAGAAAACCAGACAAGAGAAAGGAAATCTTTCTCCAAAATCTCACATATGAGAAGAGACAGAACTTCCACTGACATTCCCACGGGTCTCACCCCAAATGCCCTTGACTTCTCTGCTGCACCCGGCCCCTCCCCCACCCCCCAGGGACCAGCACTGTCTGCTTCATATCCTCATACCCTGGCCAGCCCATCATCAACCTTGGATGATGGCCTAGGAAGTCAGGTGACCACCCACCAGAGGAGAGATATGTGGACATCTCCCAACGAAGCTGCCATTACCATATGAAGTCCTTCTGAGAAACAACAAACCCCGATCACAGACCCCAAGATCCCCCCACGCATTTCTCCCACGTCACCACATCACCTGGACTCAGCTCGTCCCTTAAAATTCAATTTCCTTTTGAGTGTCTATCCATCTCACCAGGTGATCTTTACTGACAGTCTCTGACACCTAAGAATTTTTTAAAACTAATGTGTCTAATGATTCTAATCTGAATTTTATCTAATACACACTGAACAAATCTCAGGTACATCTGAGGAGTATTTTTAGGAGTATTCCACATCCTTGGGGACTTCTCTGTTCATTTTTCCCTTTTATAAAATCTTTCCCTTCAAAACTCGAAAGGGTTAAGTTTTCGTTGTGTTCCTTTCTTCAAAATGTATTTCAATTTGCACTGACAGACAAAAGGAGGTGAAAACACCCACAACAAAACTGAATGTCTTGGTCCCTAAGTGGAACAGGTTAGACTGGTTCGTCTATAACCAGTCTATTCCCGGGATGCGCAGGGTTCTCACCCCTGTGTCCTGACTTCGCCTGTTCAAGAGAACCCCTTTAAATGTCCTGCTTGCATCTGAATCACTGTAGAAAAGCCATTATCCGTTCACTATTTTGCTCCTGCTCAAAACACCAGCTGGTTCTTCTCACTTACCTCCCTGACGGGTGAGCCGTCTATGGCTGAATCACAGCGTGAGAAGACTCGCTTCCCTCTTCCCGTAGGACTTCAGGCAGAATGAGAGGCAAGATACAGCCACCCCGTCCTCCCACAAACCCACTGAACGGTCCCCAAGTCTATAAAAATCCATTCTCGCAATCCTAACTGGAGGCGTACTCTTTATTTAAGAGACATACGAGCGGGGCAAACCTCCTTGTTGGGATGTCTCTATTCATCCACATGCCTGTTCCTATTTCCGTTCTATTATTTCATCTATTAATTTAGCAACCCAAGTGCTCCGTGAGTTATTTAGCAATTACTGGGGGATGCACGGGTCTAACACAGACGGGGAGGAGGCTGACAAATGCCCATTAGCATCGGGCCCAGTAATGGCCCCATAATGCCTCCTTGCACTTAGCCAGATGAAAGCAGCTATATATTGTAAGGAATTTTAAAGGGTGTCACAAACCTTAATTAATTCTCCGTGCTCTGGGAGGAGAGTATTTACTCCCATTTGGGACTCCGCTGTGCCGAGACGGTCGCACGTCACCATATGAACACCATTCATCCAGTTCACCTTATACTCCATAGAAGTGGTTTCAAGCACATTTGCAGGGAGCCGTTCGTTCCTTAAACAAATATTTATTACGTGTTAGCCACGTGCCAGGCACCGTGCTAGGCTGCGGGGAAGCCAAGCAGACACAGTCCCCGACCCAGTGGATCTGAGAGTCTCAGGGAGGAATTAACCGTTATGCAAATTCATTTCTCTAATGGAAAAATCACGTCAACATCCTGCTGAGTGATACAAGGGAAAGAGGGGGGTCTGAGGTAGCTGGGGTCTCAGAGAAGTCGGGCCTGAGTTTGACTGTATTACCCATTATCAATTAGTTCCCTGGCCTTATCAGACAACTTTCCTAACCCTTCTGAGGCTCTGTTTCCTTATCCAGTATGGTGTCCATCCCAAAAGTTTGTGGGAAAGATCAAGTGACCCAGGGCATTGTGCCTGCCCCCCAAAACTCTAAGTGCTTCATAAAGGTGAGCAGTTATGGCTTTAAGCAGTATTCTCCAGTAGCCTCCTAAATTGGGGATTCATCACTCATCTGAGGGCACACCAGTTATTCTGGAATCCTCCAGAATTAAACAGACCCTTGAAGGTCTGATAAATGCAGTTGTGTCTAGAGTTAGCCCCAGGGATCTTGGCTAAGCCGCTGGAGACAGTGGCACCCACATATCCTCCTGCAGTGGCCTAGGGCTTTTCTGAGAGCAAGGAAGAGCTGGAACAGAAAAGCACTGGGACCGGTCCCTAACCAAAGCAGAAAGGACAGAGAATCTTGGCAGCCCTTTCCAAAGCCCACCATCCGAGGCCCTAAAATACGGCCAGAAGAGTGTCTTCAACACAACAGCCGGGGGGAAGGCCAGCTCAGCTCAGCCGCTGGCCCAATATTCAACATTTCTATCAAGGGCTCGAATAAAGGCTGATCGGAATCTGTGTGCGCTACAAAGTTGGGACTTTATCTTGTAGGCAATATGCTACATAATGGAATCGGCATCCCAGAAGACCTCTACCAGCTGGTATGGAAGGCTGAATCACACAACATGAAATGTAACAGAGATAAACACGAGGTCCTGCCCTCAGGGCCCCGCCACCATCTGGACAAGCCCTTAATGGGGAAGCAGGTGTGAACGCACCTGGCAGGTTTTCATTACCTACAAGCTCAATAACCGTGTACAGTGGAACATTCGGATCATTTGTGGTTATGTTACTTGAAGTAGAGCTTTTTGAGCAAGGGAGGTGAAGTTTCTGTTAGAGGTCTGGGCGTAGTTCTAATACATATAAGCACTCATGAGCATCACTAAATAAATGCAATCAAAGAAGGGACAGAGACTTCCAAATACACCGGTTGAGATCAAATTAACATGACAAAAAACGACTGGGGGGTCAGGGCACACTACAGGACTGCTCTTTCCAAATTCTTAAGAAACCATAAAAACAGCAGCCAGATGTGGGCCTGGCAATGGGCTGAACACATTGCACCTAACACCTCAGTCAGCCCCCATCACAACTCCACTCCTAGTTCTCCAAACTGGGAATGAGGCCCGGAGACTGACAGAGGTCAAAGGGCACTCTGCCCAAGGTCACCCATCTGGTGAGTGGGTGAATCAAGGCCATGATCTGGCCGTCTGGCTCCAGATTCGGCATGTTCACAAAGCTGCAAGGCGCCCTATAGAGCCATCCTTGGGTGAGGACTTACAAGAGAATACGGGAAAGGGATGGGCTGCCCGCTGGCCGGCACCGCCTGGGTCCTCATCCTCTCCAGCGCCTGGCATGGAGTAAATATTTAATTAGCATCTGCTGGAGAAACAAGTTACTGAACCAGGATAAACTGCAGAGCAACACAAGGACCTTCTCCCTAGAGAATCGCCACAGTCCTCCATTTCGGGGACTGCCCTAACAAAGTCCCCCCAACAGAGTGGTTGGAAACAACTCTATTTCCCTCTCTTTCTCTCTGGTTCTCACCACTAGAGAGGGGAAAGCAGGGCAGTTCCCCCTCCAAAGGCTCTAGGGAAGAATGCTGCGGGCTCCTTGGTTTATAGCTGCGTGATTCCAGCTTCTGCCGTAGTCTGCATGTGGTCTCCCACCCCCGGGTGCATCTCTTCTGGGTCTCTGCATCTCTTCTTCTAAGGACACCAATCACTGAATTAGGGCCCACCCTAATCCAGGAGGACCCCAACGGAACTTACTACATCTGTTTCCAAATAAGGTGGCATTCACCTGCTCTGCTTGCACATGAATTTGGAGGGGACACCATTCAACCAAGGGCAATCACTGAATAGGGCGAGGCATGGTAGCAGCTGGCCAAGGCACAGTGCAACCCCAGGGATGCTCGGGCACAGTTTTAGAGTTTCAAAGTGAGGACTTCGGCAATCAAATTAAGGGATGATCTTAGATATCACCTTTGCGTTCAATAAACCTTTACGAATCCCGACTGGATTACCCAGCAGGAAATCATATGGTGGGACAACTCCAACATGAGTTCCCTTGGTGGGGGGCGGGTGTCTCAGAGCCCAGCTGGAAGGCAGATGTGCAAAGGTCTGCCAAAATATTATTAAAAACGAAGTTTACTCTCACATGGTATGGAAGCATGGAGGCTAAGGTAATGAAGTCAGCCTGCAGAGAATACGGGAAAATAACTCAAGTATCAAACATGAGCAGAGTTCTCTAGTCACAAATATTTGGTCCCCCGCCCAGGTTCCAACCTTCCTCCTTCTACTAATAGCATAGAAATCTCCTTTGGGAAACAACTTCTCCATTCTCAATGCTGCTAATTGAGTAGGATGACCCTGCCCACAGCTCCCAGGGTTTTTAGGCCAGTCAGGACATCCCATGGCTTTGTCTAAGCAGAGGCAATGAGAAACAAAGGCACACAGGCTGGGGGTACAGGAAAGTACTGATTCCACTGCATTCTGTGCTAGAAGGATGTGAAGCTTGCAGCTGCTGGAACCATCTTGCAACTCCAAGGGGAGAATCTTGAAGCTGCCAAGAAAAACAGCAGATCCTGGGAATGGAGCCACTCACAAGAAGCATGGCCAAACGCTGGGTCCTGTTAGCATTCTTTATGTCCTGAATCAAACCATACCTGAAGCCAGACTGACCCATGGACGCTTCATCAGGGGAGTCAACAGATACATTTTATTTTGCCGGAGGCAGCATGAACTGGATTTCCTGGCACCTCCAGCCAAAGGGCTCTGGATGGAAACAGCAGTCCAGCAAGCAACAACCGCCTCTCAGAAGTCAGAGAGGCAGAAAGAGTGAGGTGTTTTCTAGAAATGGTTGAGAATTTAGTGTGGCTGGTGAGTGAGAGAAGAGGTGGCCGAGGCCTCACTGGAAGGGACCTTAGATCAAGCTGGGTTTGGGTTTCATTGTGGCATTTTTATATCCCTTCCAATTCTGAAATTCTTTGGCTTTCTGAGCTGTGTTCCAGAAATCTTTGCAAGAGAAAGGAAACATTAGTCCAAGAGTAGCAGTCTTGCCTGAATTACTGCCTTAGTTCCTAATGTGCCTGCTGTCGGGCATTTTATCTGTATCCATCAATCTGCAGGGAAGCTGGGAGTCAGGGGTAAAAATTACTACCCCGACTGCTGGGCCCAGGCTCCCTGGTCGTGCTGATCACACTCCTTGGCAATAACCCTCACAGGTGGCGGGAGCTACACTCCTGTGGCCAAGTCTCTCTAGCCTCAGATACTCACAATTCAGTCATACGTAAAGATGCCAGAAACTTCCACCCTTGGGCTCCAGGGCATTGCTAAGCATAGGAAACAGAGCTGAAGCCTGCTGCAGTCACCTTTCATGGGTGCGCCGTTCCCAAGCTCCACACTGGTCTTAGCGGCTGTGACAAACAAGGGGTGAGGTGCCCAAGGACTGCCAGCAGTGCATTCCACCCACTCCACAGAGGGCATGAGTGTGCAGCTGACTATGCCTGGGGACGACATGAGGTCTGCAGAGTGAGCGTGGACACACAGGCTGGACTGGGTATTTGGACGCCAAGAGACCGCATGGTGGTCTCATTAATGCCCCATGACGAACGCCACACAGAGGAGGCAGTGCCCCCTCCCTCCTCTAATTGGGCCAAGTAAAAGGGTAGCAAGGCTTCCAGACCCCCAGGTGTCCAAAAAGCAATAGCAAGAACCAGGGAAAATTTTTAAACAAAAGCGAAATTACAGAAGAGTTAGCTTATCTGGCCTTGCTTTCGTTATCTGGTTCTTTCTTTGCTTGACAGTTAACTGTCTAATTCTCTGAAACGCAGGGTCTATGACAGCAGCGACCTTGTTTTATTTGATCAACACTTTACCCACTTATTTAATGATAACAAACCGGTAAGACAACAAGGGGTCTTACAAAGGGTCGGGCAGTATTGCAGGAGTGCACAACCCACATGTGCGTATCAGTGTGTCTGATCCTCAGTAACCCCATGAGGTAGGTACTGTCATTAGCCCCACGTACAGATGAGTAAGCTGAGGCAGAGGCTGGATAACCTGCACAAGGTCACTCAGCTGGTATCTGGCAGAGCCAGATACTTGAACTCACAACAAACCGGCTCCATTGTCCAAGTTCTAATTATGGCTATGCCCATCCTGCCTTCCCACTGCCCAGAGCATCCCTTCGAGCAGCAGCTCCATCCCAGGTTCATTTCTGGGTGCTGGGGAAGCAGCTATGAATAAAAAGAATCAGGAGTTCATGTAGCATTTGCCGGGTGGATGCCCGGGCGGATGTATGGATGGATAGAGGGCTGGATGTACTGATGGGTGGGTGAGGAACAAGGTAGGATTCAAAAACGTGGAAAGGATCTGCTGACTATCATGAGTGAGTGAGTCATCAAGAAGAGGCTGGATCTGTCTTCCACCGCTTTTCTTCCTGTATTTGACAGTAATTTGTCAGTGGAATGCATGCAGGCTCCAGGACCAGAAACCTGGCTCCATCCTTTTAACATCTGTGTGATCTAGAGCAATTCACTTAACCCCCTCCCCAGACCTGTTTCCTCACTTATAAAATGAGAATAACCCCAGCTACTCACAGTTGCTGTGGATTCAATGTTATTTGCTATTGTTTGGAGCCTGGTTCAAACATCTCTTTTCTGCAGCTTTCAGTTCAATTCAGTTCAACAAAATGTTTATGAAATGTGTCCTTTATGCAGACACTGTGCTGGGGGTAAGGATCCAACACCAAATTAGACAAACACGGTTCAAAGAAATTTTAGTTTAGGGGAAAGACAGGAAAAAAACAAACATGTTTTGTAAGTGCTCAGGGAAGTATGGGATGTTAAGTGGGGGTTAGATGGGGTGGGAATTAGCCTGTCCTCCTTGATGCCCCCACAGCGCTTCCCTTGGGTTGGCTATCACTATATGCATCTGTCTCCCTATTAAACATGGCTCTTACAGAGATGCCCACGCAACCCTCAAAGAGGAATCAGTTGCACCAAATGGACATATGAATGGATATAAGGAGAAGAGGTGGATGGATGGATGAACGATGGATACGTGGGTGGGTGGATGGATGGATGCATGGGTGGTCACATGGGTGGATGGGTGGGTGGATGGGTGGATGGATGGATGCGTGGGTAGATGGATGGATGGATAGATGCGTGGGTGGATGGGTGGATAGATGGATGCGTGGGTGGATGGATGCACGCACGGATTGGTGGGTGGATGGGTGGATGGATGGATGCGTGGATGGGTGGATGGATGGATGGATGGATGCGTGGGTGGATGGATGTGTGGATGGATGGGTGGATAGGTGGATGCGTGGATGGATGGGTAGATGGATGGATGCATGGGTGGTCGGATGGGTGAATGGGTGGATGTGTGGACAGATGGGTAGATGGATGCGTGGGTGGGGGGATGGATGCACGGATGGACGGGTGGATGGAAGGAAGTCAAAACAATGGTCCACACAAGAACAGCCAGGACTTCGCAAGAGCCAAGGCCAGAAGCAAAACCCCGTTCATGCTGAGCTTATGTCTACATATTTAAAAAACTGGATGGAAGGAACAGGAGCATCAGGGACAGATCTGGGGCAAAGCCAGAATCTTCAACTGGGATAATACACAGAAGATGGAAAAGAGGACCCAGCTGCAGGAGATTGCACCAGCAAAAAGGTCTCTTGGGATAGCTGGATCCAGAGGATCAGGTGTGGCATATCACAAGGACAGTCACAAATGTCCCTTACAGATGTACCTCCTCATGATAAGGACTCTATGGCTCCTGTCATTAAGATGAACCATAACTCATCTACTCTTTGTATCTGCCCTTGCCCATACGACTTGTCTTGGTCAATGGGACATTACCAGGGTCAGAGGCTGAAAAGCACTTGTACATTGGAGTTTGCTCTCACACTGCTTTGGGAACCCTGTGCCCACTGCTCCATGAACTGCCAGGCTCATGTGACCTGCCACATGGCTGAGTCACTCATGCCTACTGCCCCAGCTGACAAAGAGCCAACTGTCAGACCTGAAAGTCCCAGAACCGGCTGTCTCTGCTGCGTTGGCCCCCAACCGGAAGAGCCATCCCACTGGCCATGATGGGACAGGATCACTTCTACCATTTATACCAGCAAATTTGGGGTGGTGTGAGGGAAAGCTCGTTGAAACACAGGGGACCGTGAAGAGCCAGACCCACTCCAGCAGAATGGTCAAACAAGCTCGTGTGGATGAGGCCCCTCCTTTCTATCCACCAATCCTCGGGGCAGAGAATATCTTCGGCAAAATCACTTCTCACAGTGGGAGCACATGAGCCGACCACTCTCTGGAATCTGGGAGCCAGTATGCGGGCATGTATTTATCCCACTGCTTTCTTAACCACTGAATAATTTACTCCACAAGCAATCATGGTGCACCAATATGGGTTAGGCTCTGCAGATAAGGTGGAAGGCAAGACAGACTGGGGTTGTGTCCCTCCATGGTTAAGTGATCTTATCGGGGGCAGGGATGGGGTTTTGATTTTGAGCCAGAAGAGGGCTTGGAGCAGGAAGGGGGACTACCATCATGACCTGGCCTGATCCTGGGTCTTTAGCCAAAAAAGTCCACGCACATGCTGCCTGACACCTCCTAGTACAGAAGAATTACAGCTGTCTTAGCTCTTTACTCTGTGGTTAAGAGGACGACTCTGGGGGGAGCCAGGTGGCTCAGATGTTTAAGCGTCTGACTCTTGATTTCGGCTCAGGTCACGATCTCAGTGTCATGGGATCCAGCCCCGCATAAGGCTTGGTGCTGGGCATGGAGTCTGCTTAAGAGTCTCTCTCCCCCTCTGCCCCCCTCCTCTATCCCCATGTGCATGTGTGCATTCTCTCTCTCTCTCTAAAGGACAGACTATGGAGTCCAATTGTTTGAGTCTGAATTCAAGACTTACTATTCATGCCCATGAATGTCCCCATGCTTCAATTTTTTTCTATTTAAACCTGGGATCCATACTTGTTGCTACTTCCCAGGGTGGTTGCAAATACTAAAGAGATATGACCTATCACAGGGAAATACCTGGTTCACCATGGAGGTTTAGGTTACTATCCTCCCTCCTTGCTCCTGATCCCACTCTTACTTCTCACTCTGACAAGGCTCTGACTTTTTTGCCCCAACCTGGATTTGCATTCCCCCATTTAGATCTGGGCACCCTCTCTGAGGAAGCCAAGAAAATACACCTCTCAAATGCCAGGCCACAGGGGGCATCACTGATGGGTAGCTCTGGCCAGTGGAGACTGGCCTGCCCAGATTCCTTTTACAACTGTGTCTGCAACAAATTCTACCCGAATGTCCTCCTTCACCTCCTCCCCTGCTGACGTCAGACCTCCACTGCAGTCTGAACACCTTCCCTGCCATTCCCACCTGGCTCCCACTTGTCCTTCACGTTCTCCCCAAAACCTCTTGCGTGTCTCTCATCCTGTATTGGCATTGGCTTCTGCTCCTTGGAGGACCCCTAGCACACTTTGACACTGTGTCCTACCTGACCTTCTTCCGATTTCCTCTGCCTATTGCTACCACAGGCAATATCCTCCCAAATGAGCAAACTTTAAGACCTAGAGAACCTGTCTCTTCCTGAAACAGGAAGAAGAACCAGCTGTCTCTCCCACCCCATGTCCTGTCGCCTCTACCTTAAAATACAGCCAGAACCCAACCATGTCCCCCACACTAGCACCTCGGTCCAGCACACCATTCTTTCTTGCTTGTACCATTGCAGTAGTATGCTAGCTGACCTCCCCGTCGCTGCACGATCCCTTCTTCACCCTACTTTATTAGACTTCATTTCATTAATTAATCCTTTCGTGCCCTAACTTGAGCGGGATAATGGAAGATAGGCTGCGACTTCTACTCGCTAATATACCAAAGGTGGAGATGAACAATCCAGAAGGCCCGAAACTTTAGCGTCAGACAGAGATCTGAACCCTGGTCCTGTGCAATCGTGGCCAAGTGGCTGAACCTCTCTGAGCCTTCTTTTCTTTACCTCTAAAATTAAGATAACAATGTATTTATAGGAAGATGACCACAAAAGATGTTCTAAGAAACCTTACATCAAGGGCCTAAGCAGAGAGCCTGGGATTTAATAAACGCTAGTATGACTCCTAGAGACAATTTCTTTGGTGTCTCAGTTTCCCCATGTGGAAAACCCACCTACTAATGGGAGTTTCTGGGAGGACCACATTGCTTGACGCCGGGCTCAGACTGAACGACCCGGTAAATATCATTCGTGGCACCGGCTGTGCTGTTGTAGAGGACCAGCTCCGAGGACCTGAGCTGTGCACCTGAGCCCTCGAAGGTTTGCCACCAAAAGCCACCAAACTCTGGGGCCCTCCCTGTAATGCTGAAGTGTCCACTTCATAGTCACCTAATTTGCATCTGAGAAACCAAGTCCCAAAGAGGTCAAATAACTTGCCCAGAGCCCCCAACTGTACAGGTGGCAAAGCCAGTGCTGAACCCACGATGAGAGGGAGGCCCCCACCACCTTCCACACCTCTCGCCACTCCCCAGATCCCAGAGGCCACCACGATCACGCCCACGCTGCAGGGAGTGGGGTGCCCCAGACTGCCCTTCCATACTTCCATTAAGAGCCGGCTTTTCCTGCACCATCCAGACTTTCTCCTGCTCCAGGGGAATCCGTACCCTCACACCAGTACCGTGGTTTCCCCACAGAGAGCAAATCACCAGCCTGGTCCCCCGGGCTGTGACGCAGATAAATGCGACCCCCCCCCTGCTCCCCAGGAGCAGATGGCTGCATGTGAGGCCAGCTTTCTTTTCACTCCTTGCTGATAGCCCAAGAACCTTCAGTAATTAGTGCTATTATTCTTACATTAAACAACAGTAAACTAAGAATTCCAAAGGTACAGGGAAGAGGGAAGTACACACAGACGCATGCACACACAGAGGCAGGCGCGCACACACTTTATGCCACAGGGATTCTTGGAGGCTGTGAGGCAGACAAAGACACAAGGAGCGTCATCCTACCGGTGAACCTGTCTAACACACGGGTTTTTTGCATCTGCTTTTCTTGGACAGACAGAGGCCCTGTTTATTAACCAGCTCACCCCTAGCGTCCCTGCAAAGAACACAGCGGGGGCAGGCCACAGCCAAGGTTCACAAGGGCACTCTCTGCTTCCCTCGATTCCAGACCGGTTGACAGTCAATCCCCACACTTGCTCTTGAAGGCAATTACTCACAAGGAGCTTAGCTTCCACATGAAATGCTCGGTTTTTCTTCTGTTTGTTTGAATTCTGAACCTTTCAACGTGAGGGCTCAAGCAATGGTCTGTTTGTGAAATATTTTCTTCTCCCACTTAAGCAGTGGATGCATTTCCTGTTCTTCGAAGACGACCCTGAAATCTAGCAGGCTGCTGCCCTGTGTCAAGGCGGTCCTGGGCATCTGCGGCAGGCTGATCCGAGGACATCTGCTATCAGGACTGTGGACTCCTATGGAGGGAAGGGGGAAGGAGAACAGAAAAGCAGGTTGTGCTGCCTGCTGTTCCTTCCGGATTTAGTATCTCACAATGAATCTTCAATTTTGGGGAAAAAAAAAAAAATCAGCTTTTTGGCATAGAAGTCACCATAGCTGCCGAAGTTCTAAGTCTGTTCCATTCCCTTTGCAGGATTCCAAGGCAAGTGGCTGGAGCCTGGAGGTTTCCACCGTGACAGCACGCATCTTCGCTCAGGTGAGAGGCAGGCAGAGGTAGAAGGAGCCAAAGTAACAAGGTGAGGAGGCAGGTGAAGATTCTGACTTTGTTAAATGTGTGTATCTGATAGACACCTCCTCCCAGGGTCCCCACTTGCTTATTGTCTTATCTCAAAGGAACACTCTGAAGGAGGTATGTACATACCTACTTCTCCTGATTTGGTTTACCTACCTACCCACCCACTCATCTATTATCTATTTATCTACCTGTCTGTTTTACAGCTGAGTAAACCGATTGAGCTCCTGTGACAACATGTCAGGCTCCATGAGCTCCAGCAACTCACCCGGATACAGGTGAGGGCGGATTAACCCAGTTCCCCGCTGCAATTGTCCTTAATTAGGATCCCAAGGACTCAGTCATTCCTGATCTTGACTGTAAATGGTGTCGCTCCACCTGCATTCACGGAGCACCTATGATCTGCCAGCCCCACTGGCCACTGAGTAAGACACTGGCTGAGTCCGCGGGGTCAAAACCCCCAGAAAAAAATGTCTTAGTAGCTCTGTGTACATTGAGCAATTGTGTGTGTGTGTGTGTGTGTGTGTGTGTGTGTGTCTATATTGAAGGTGAAGAGAAATCATGCCAATCTGAAACAGAGGGATTACGCTGTAGCAGAATGTTTGGCTAGATTAAAGGATTCAGTCTTACTAACACGGGATCCTAAAACCACACAGGGAGAGCTACAGAGACACCAGATTCTCCTCTCAGGAAGAGTTTCCAGCCGAGGGCTTGTGCTCACTTCTCCCCTTCCAGCCCTGGCCAATCAACAGCACAGGGAAAACGGCAGCATTGGCTGCTCCTCTCTATAGGGTTCTTAACTTCCCCATTACTCTCCTTCCCCCACCCGCTCTCCCACCATCATCCTCTGTGGATCCTCCTTAAGCCTTCAAGGAATATCCTAATTGTGCCACTGTTCTGTAAGCTGGACCCCAGAACCCAGGGCAGATATTAGGTTTATGGTTTGAGAGGTCTTCTTTACTCTGAGTGGACAGTGGGATTTTCAGGATGGACGGATGGACTTATTCTGAAGTTTGTTTTAACTCTACTAAAGCCTGTGTGACCAGGATTGGATAGGTTAGCCTTCCTGGAGACTGGGGTTCCCTAAAGATGCGCAAAGAAAGAAGATGAGGTTCACAGAAGCCAATGGAATGATGTTCCGACCATTCAAATTCCTCAACAAGATACCAGTACATGGAAGAAGGAACCCAACTGCCTCCTCAGCAGGAAATTCCTCCTTAACTGTGTAAGGAAAAGTCATCTTGGGCGCCTGGGTGGGTCAGTCATTAAGTGGCTGCCCTCGGCTCAGGTCATGATCCCAGGGTCCTAGGATCAAGCCCTGTATTGGGCTCCCTGCTTGGCAGGGAGCCTGCTTCTCCCTCTGCCTGCTGCTTCCCCTACGTGTGCTCTCTCTCTCAAATAAATAAATTAAATCTTAAAAAAAGAAGAAAAAAAAAAGGAAATGCTACCTTGACTGCATAAGAAAAAGCCATTTCAGGGCACCTGGTGGCTCAGCTGATTAAGCATCTGACTTGGGCTTGGGTGGTGATCTCAGGGCCCTGGGATTGAGGCCTACTCCTGGCCCCACCGGGCTCCATGCTTGGGGTGAAGGCGGGGGGAGCCTGCTTCTCCTCCTCCATCCGTCCCTCCCCCTGCCCCCCTGCTCGTGCTCTCACTCTCCCAAAAACATCAGTAAAATCTAAAAAAAAATAAAATAAAAAAATAAGCTCTCTCAGCACTAGGCAAGTCTGCAGGTCTGTGAACGATTTAGAAATACAAATAAGCACAGGTGTGTGTCATAGATGAGACAAACAAAGTGTGTGGTCATTCACCACTGTTACAGGATGAACTATGCCTCCCCGCCAAACTTCGTATGTTGAAGCTCTAACCCCAATACCTCAGAATGTGACTGAATTGGGAGACAGCGCCTTTGAGGAGAGGATTAAACTGAACCGAGGCCATCAGCATGGCCCTGAATCCAATCTGACTGGTGTCTTCGTAAGAAGAGATGAGAACACTCAGAGATACACCAGGGGCATCACGCCCAGAAGAACGACCATGTGAGGGGGTAGCAAGAAGGCAGCCATCTGCAAACCAAGGCGGGGGGTGGGGGAAGGGGTGAAAACAATCCTGCTGACATTTTGGTCTTGGGCTTTTGGCTCCAGAACTGTGAGAAAAGAAATTTCTATTGTTTAAGCAAGCCAGTCTGTGGTATTTTGTTACGGCAGCCTGAGCAGACTAATACACTGACAGGTTGGGTAAAATGAGGTTGCACTGCAGGAAATTTTTACACACAAAGCATCCATGTTCAGGTGACTGTAAGGAAAGAGATTTTTATTTTTATTATTTTTTTAAAGATTTTACTTATTTCTTTGAGAGAGCAAGTGAGTGAGCATGAGTGGGGAGGGGCAGAGGAAGAGGGAGAAGCAGACTCCCCACTAAGCATGGAGCCCCACGAGGGGCTGAGATCATGACCTGAGACAAACGCAGATGCTTAACCCACTGAGCCACCTAGGCGCGCCCCAAAGGAAAGAGATTTTTAAACCACTAGTGATCCAAATTAAACATATTTTTTCCAGAAAAATATACCATACAACACCTTTCTGTAAAACCAAAACAATGTTTAATTCCAGTGGATGACTTAATCTTTTAAAACAAGATTGAGTTGTTTCTTTTTAATACAATTGGTCAAACCATAAGACTTTTAGAGTATTAAAAAAAAGAGAGAGAAAGACTTTTAGAGTATCGTAAAGGAGAACACCACTGTGTGATTGTAGTAGAGAGAAAAATCTTAAATAAGACCCAAGGTGCTGGACTCATAAAAGTAAAGAACAATAAATTTGATTCCATTAAACTTAAGAAGTTGTATTCATCATAAAACATCATTAAGAGAGAGAAATGTCAACCCACACACTGGAAAATATACTTCAAACATATTAACAAAGAATTCATACCCAGGATAAACACATCAGTAAGAAAATGGACTACATGACTTTTTCTAAATGAGTAAATGTAGATCATATAACACAAAAGAAGAAATCCAAATAACAAAATAAATAAGAGAGAGAGTGAAGAAAGGGTGCCCAACTTCATTAAAATCAGAGAAATGCAAAATCAAAACCACCACAAGCTACCACGACACACCTTTGGCAAAGATGAACAATTCGAACAGTATCAAAAATAACCAACAGCAGTAACAGCCATACACTGAGGGTGGGAGTGAAAATCAGGAGAACCACTTTGTCAAGCAGTTTGGTATGATTCACCGAAAATGAAGACACAAATACCCAATAATTCAGCATTTCCCCTTCTGGAGAAACTCATGCACACACGCCCCAAAATACGAGAAAAACTCATGAGCACACGCACCAAATGCAGGTAGGAGAACGTTCGTAGTTATTGTGATATAATAAGAAATATAGATTTTGGTCTTCATCCTTGGCTCCTGGCCAAATCTCCTAAAATCTTTGTAGTTTCCTAAGTGATAAAGGAAGTAGGGGCTTTGTTTTTTTCTACCATTTTGGTCTTTGACCCCAGTTCCTGACACAGAGCTCCTAAACCCCCAGGGAAATTCCTAGATGACAAGAACAGCTTTTTTTTTTTCTAATGAAGGGACTCCTGATGGGCCCCTAGACAGCTCCTGGGTGAGGGCGTCTGATGTTGTGATTCACTGTAAGAAATATATTTGGTTTAATTCCCATTTCTAGCATAGAGCTCCTAAAGCCCTTAGAATTTCCCAAGTGAGGAGGGCAGCTGAGGGGTCTTTTTATGTAAATGAGGTGACACAGGAATGGCACCTAAGGATGGGGAGACTGGGCCGCCACTGAGGGCAGATATTCACAATAGCAACCACGTAGTTCAGTCTTATTTTCCAGGTTGATGAAATGTCATCAGAGAAATAAAACCATTTAGCTGTTTAAAGCAAAATCCTAGGAAGGCCAGGTCAGAAAAACTGGGCCTTGGTTTTCTCAACTATAAAATGGACACGAGTATGTAGTTACCATACTGTACAGCCATGAAGACAATACATGTGAAATAGCCTGGATAGAATAGGCCTGGCTTTGCCTACTGATCCCTAAAAAACCCATTTTTTATTTTTTAAGATTGATGTATTGATTTGAGGGGTAGAGGAACAGAGGCGGAAGGAGAGAGAAAAATACTCCAGCAGAGCGTGGAGCCTGATGCAGAGCTTGATCCCAGGACCCTAAGATCATGACCTGAGCCAAAATCAAGAGTCAAATGTTTAACTGAGCCATTCAAGTGCCCCCAAAAATTTATTTTTAAAAGAGTAAGTTCAAAAAGCCAAGAAAGTGTGACAGATCTATGGGAGGAAAATGTTGGGAGTGACCCCTGTGTTGTAGGAAATGATGGTTCAGAGTACCTGACATATTTAGATCTAAAATAAACAAATACAAAATACTGCAAGGCCCTGGGCTACTCTCAAGTTAAAAACCTCTAGAGTTACAGGGAGAACAGCTAGTCAGAAAGAGAAAAGACACACACACAATGTTCAAAGCTCTACAGATATAAGGAAGAATTTCTAAAATCATATGAGAGCGATATGTAAAATTTATACCACCAATCTTAAAAATCCATGCAAAATGAATGACTTCATCGGAAAATATAATTTATTGAAATTGACTCAAGAAGAGGTAGAAAACTCGAATAGACCAATAACCATTGAAGAAATTGGAAATGCTGTCAAAAAAGTACTCAAAACGAGGTACCAGTGAAAGCAATTTGGAAAGAGCTACTAAAATTAAAAACACACATACCTTTCAACTCAGAAATTCCACTCCTGGGAGTCTATCAGATAGAAATGAAAGCGCCTGAACCTACGAAATGTGTGAGGGTTGGTCATGCAGAATCATTTGTAGAAGCAAAAAAGCAGGGAACAAAGTGAATACTTTACCACGGAAAATCATGCAGTCATTAAAAAAAAAAAAGCTAGATTTTTATCAGCTGATCTGGAGCAATCTGCACAATGTACTGACAGTGAAAAAGGCAAGAAGCAGAGAAGCACATATATGTTTTCCAGTTTTTGCAGAACAATAATCAAAATAATCCCCTGTGTTTGTGTGTGCATGCACACATGCACACATGCATTTGTCTAATTTTATTAGCACAGAAAAGGCTGCAGCGAGTTATGTACCAGGCTGTAAGCCCTGGTTATAGAGCGACTGTTGGGGAAATGAGTTGGGAAGGAAAGTGGAGGGAAGGTTTAAAAAAAAAAGAAAGAAAGAAAAAAAGAAGTTCAGCAGAACAGGAGAAACAGAAGATTTCATGTAAATCAATGATTCCGTGACAAAATGTTTTCATGCTATAACTCCTTTTATGTATAATTATATCAGTATCTGTTTGAATATGCATGTGTATGCTTGTGCGTTTTGTGTACATTCATGAGCACCAGAAGTGAAAGTAAAAAAAGAAAAACAAATAAAAGAAAGACACCCCCTCCCCATGCTTTTCACATAGACTTCTGTCAAACCTAGGGGCGCCTGGGTGGCTCAGTGGGTTAAAGCCTCTGCCTTCGGCTCGGGTCATGATCCCAGGGTCCTGGGATCCAGCCCTGCATCAGGCTCTCTGCTCAGCAGGGAGCCTGCTTCCTCTTCTCTCTCTGCCTCTCTGTCTGTCAAATAAATAGATAAAATCCTTAAAAAATAAAACAAAGACTTCTGCCAAACCTTTAAGATACAATAAAGCCCTAAAACTAAGAAGGCACAAAGCCGCTCCGCTAGTTCTGTGAATCCTGAAGACAAAGCTGTGCAAACACAAGACACAGGCTGATGAAAAACTAGAGCCCAGTCCCACTAACAGACAGAAGCAAACTCTGAGCCAATCCTATCCAGAGTGTACAAGAGTCATACATCTTGACAAAGGAGGGCTCACACAAAAAACGTGAAGACACTACGGGTTTCAGTTCCAGCACAGAAAGAGATTGAAAGTTATTACTTCCATCCTTCCAAGAAGAAACAGTTGAAGAGATGGAAAAATCAGTGACTTTTCTTGGATCCATGAAGGAATTAGAGGGCAAACCTCCACCTTGTAATCTGCAGAAACAGGTGAATTCAGAGAGTTATGGTCAAGGTCTGCTTACCTAGAGCTACAGACGTAGAGACACCTAAATGACCATTTTGACAGGTTGCTGGAGGCTAGGTGTGGACTTGTGTGCCATCGAGACACTCCTGGGGACCCCAGTCTTAGGGTGTCCCCGATTCTCTGACACCGACTGGGAATAGGATGATTCAGTTCTGACACCACCCAGAGTTAGTGCAGACCCTGTAGGTTAAGGGGCTTAGTCCAGCAAGACTGCTCCACTTGAAATGCCAGCCCCAAATGGGGTGCCTGGGCTATTTCTGCCTAGAGAAATCTGGAGGTTCCCCTGACTGCCCCCTTAGATCCTATAATTCGCCAGAATGACCAACAAAACTCAGAAAAATACTTTATTTACATTTACCAGTTCATTATAAATGGTGTAACTCAGGAACAGCCAAATGAAAGGAAGGCACGGGGCAAGACACGACGGTGGAGGGCAGCGCAGAGTTTCCATGACCTCTCTGGGCCTGACAACCTCTCAGTGCATCAGTGTGTTCATGAACCCAAAAGCTCTCAGAACCCCACTGTGGTTAAGGAGTGTTTGTGGAGGCTTCATAACACAGCTGTAATTGGCCACTGGTGACTGAACTCTTATCTCCAGCCAGCCATCTCTCCCTGGAGATTGGAGGTGTGAGGGTAGATCCAACCTTCTAATCAGGACTTTGTCTTTCTGTAACCAGTCCCCATCCTGAAGCCACTTCCCTGGGCCCCAGTCAGGAGTCATCTCATTAGCATACAAAAGGTAGTAAATTCCAAGGATCTGGGGGGCTCTGTGCCAAGAACTGGGGACAAAAGAGCAAATATTTATTTTTACTACCATAGGGGCTCCCCCAACAGTTTCGAGGGTTTTACCTCTAGGAACCCCATCAGGTTTTCACACAGAAGTGCAAAGGAAGATCAGCTTGTGGCTTTTATGGGGGGAGGGAAGAGAAGAATTAGCAGCCATCCCAGAAGAGCCCAGAGTCTTCTCCATGACAAAGGACACTCTCCAGAGGATGAAACCCTGGTTTTTATCCCACCTGGTGGAAGGGCATTCCATCACTCTAGGAACTTGAAGGCCCTGGCAACTACAGCCACAGCAAACATTAAACACAGCCTAGCCCATAGCCATGTTAACATAAAACTTCACACTGAAGGTCTATTTATCTTGGTTCCTATAACCCAATACATCACATCCAACTTTCAACAAAAAATTACGGGGCACATGATAAAGGGCAAAGAATGAAAGGATTGATCGATTTCGGGGTTTCTATTCAGGGAATTCACTATATCACAGATCAAGAACACATTTGTGTGATCATTCAAATAGACACCAGAAAAGCATTTCCACTATTACTTTATTTATTTGAAAGAGAGAGCATGTGTACCAGTCAGGGAGGGGTGGGGAGGACAGAAGGAGCAGGAGAGAGAGAATCAATCCCAAGCAGACTCCATGCTGAGCTCAGAGCCCGATGCTGGGCTCAATCCCATGGCCCCGAGACATGACCTGAGCTGAAATCAAGAGTCAGACACTCAACCAATTGAGACACCCACGTGCCCATTTCTGCTCTTATTTTTTAAATAAAAACTATTTCCCAACTCAAGAAAGTATAGCTACCAAAAATCTAAAATATATGCCAACAGAGGGGCACCTGGGTGGCTCAGTGGGTTAAGCCTCTGCCTTCGGCTCAGGTCATGATCTCAGGGTCCTGGGATCGAGTCCTGCATCGGGCTCTCTGCTCAGCAGGGAGTCTGCTTCCCCCTCTTCCTACCTCTCTGCCTACTTGTGATCTCTCTCTCTGTGTCAAATGAATAATAAATAAAATCTTTAAAAAAAATTAAATGACAACATAAAAAATGCTTTCAGCAAAGTCAGGAAAAGACAAAATTCTGATATCATATAACATTATTCTAGAGCTTGAAAAAAATACAACAAGGCATGTAAAGGAGGAGAAAAGATGAAACAGTCATTATTAGTGGAAGATATTATTTGCTAATATAACTTAATAATACTTATTATATATAAGTATAATTTATATATTATATATATAATATATAATATAATATAACTTATAATAAAACTTAAGAAAATCAACTGAAAGATTATTCTAACTAGTAGTAAAATCCAATTAGGTAGACAGATACTTTATAAATACACAAAAGTTGTTTCCTCAGCTGCACATAAAGAACAGTAAATCTAAAGGATTAATGAGAAGATATATCTTCTTCAAGCAAATGAGATACATAAGAAAAAAATAAGCAGGACAAATATAAAGAAAATTGTATACATATTTGGAAGTATCTTAAATTTTATGGAAGAATCTGAAAGATCTGAATAATCAATAAGGCAAGTATTTTAAATCTCTCCCTAAAAGTATTTACAAGTTCAGTGCTCTATCAATTAAATTCTCAGCAATTTTTTAACAAAAATTAACAAGCTATCTTTAAGAAAATATATTTTTTAAAGATTTTATTTATTTACTTGAGAGAGAAAGAGAATGAGAGAGAGAGAGCATGAGGGACAGAAGAAAAGGGAGAAGCAGACTCCCTGCCCAGCAGGAAACCCGATGTGGGGCTCGATCCCAAGATCCTGGGATCGTAACCTGAGCCAAAGGCAGCAGCTTAACCTACTAAGCCACCCAGACACTCCTGAAGAAAATATTTTTCTTAAATCATAAAAATTCTGTTAAAAAAAAAAAAAAAGCAGTGAGCAAGACATGCTGTGCTATCAAAAAAATAAGGAAGCTAAAAAAAAAAAAACAATTAGGAAACTAAAGTCATTTAATAGATTGTGTTGCAGTTATAAGAACAGATAAGTAGATTAGCAAGACAGAGTTGAGTTCAGAAAGAGAATCATGACTTAGAGGAAACTCTACGTAACACGGAGGTGGCACTGGACTTCAGAGAAGGTTGGTAGAACCAATGCTGAAAGCTGGAGTTGGGATAACTGACTATATATTTGGAAAATTTAAATGATACGCATCCTTCACACTGCACACAAAAAATTAAGCTGCAGATGAATTAAGGCCCTGAACATTAAAATTAGATTAAAGGACAATACAGAATTAATACTTTTATAATCCTGGGAGGGGATAAAGCATTAAGCAACAAACAGAAGAAAGAACCAATAAAAGAAAGTACTGACTTTATCTTGTGATTAATTCAAAACACCTGTTTGACAGAAGACTCTATAAAGAAAATTACACGGTCAAGACAAGTAACATTCTATAAGATATTATTTGAAGGGGCGGGGGAGTGGGAGGTTGGGGGAGCCAGGTGGTGGGTATTATGGAGGGCACGTATTGCATGGAGCACTGGGTGTGGTACATAAACAATGAATCCTGTTACACTGAAAAGAAATAAATTAAAAAAATACATATTATTTGCATCCCATATGATAGACATAGGATTGAAATCCAGATTATTTCAAGAACTCCTACAACAATAGATTTTTGAAAGAAAGAAATAAGACTATCCCTATTTTTTTTTTTAAGTCGGGGTAAATATAATAGGAAATTCAGAAAAGAAAAAGTATAGGGGTGCCTGGGTGCCTTAGTCGGTTAAGCATCTGCCTTCAGCTCAGGTCATGATCCTGGGACCTGGGATCAAACCCTACTCAGTGGGGAGCCTGTCCACACCCCCTTCCTTTGCTTGGGCTCACTCTCTCCTCTCTCTCTGTCAAACAAATAATCTTTCAAAAATAATTTTAAAATAATTTTTAGAAAGAAAATGTATCAATACCTGATAAATATTTGAAGAAATGTTCAAGTTTACTAGGAATCAGGGAGATGGATTGGAATCTCAAGCAGTTGGAGCTGAGTCATTTTCCCAATACCCAATAGAGACTGGCAACTCGTTCCTGGACCCAAGCTCCAGACCTGGCTAGGTTCCCAATCCTTCTGCTATGTTTTTACTCAGTGTTATCTGTAATCCCACAAACTATCTCATGTCCTTCTACCACACTTGCCCTTATGTTTTTCTAGGTTCCTTTTCTGTTACTAACACCCTTAGATGATAGAAATGTTGAAGAATTTTTAGCAATTCAGAGTCTCATTTTCTAGAAGTATTGGTTTCCTAGGGCTACCATAACAAAGTACCCTGAACTAGATGGCTTCAAACAGAAATTATCACCACACAGCTCTGGAGGCTAGAAGTCTAAATCAAGATGTCAGCAGAGCCATGCTCCCTGCAGAGCCTAGATGCAAGGAACCCCTTCTTTGCCTCTTCCTAGTTTCTAGTGGCCCCAGGAGTTCACTGGCTTGTGGCAGCATCATGATACTGTGACAGTCTTCAGAGGACAGTGTTCTGTGTCTTCATATGACATTCTCCTCTCTGTCTCTCCCTACTCTTTTTTTCAAGATTTATTTATTTATTTGAGAGAGAGAGAGTATGAACAAGCATGGAGGGAGAGGGAGAGAGAGTCTTAAGCAGACTCTACTGAGTGAGGAGTCAACACGGGGCTTGATCTCACGACCCTAAGATCACAGTCTGGGCCAAAACCAAGAGTCAGAGGCTGACTGCACCTCGGACTGCGCCACCCAGGTGCCCCACCTCTACCCTTCTTATAAGGACAACAGTCCTGCGGGATTAAGGACCTGCCCTACTCTACCATGACTTTATATTAACTAATTATAGCTGCAGTGATCTTATTTCCAAATAAAGTCACATTCGAAGGTACTGGAGGTTAGGACTTCAACAAGTATTGTGGGGGGGAGGAATTCAACCTGTAACTCAACAATAAAAAGAGTGAGCTATCAAAACACAGACTTGGATGCATCTCAAAGACATCATGCTGAGTGAAAGAAACAAGTCTCAAAAGGTTACATATGATATTATTCCATTTATAGTACAGTTTCAAAAAGTCTGTACTGCATGATGGAGAACAGACCAGTAGTGGCCAACAGGTAGGAGTGGGGGACAGGGTGGGATGATAAAGAAGCAGATAAGGGAGTTTTGGGGAGGGGGGTAGGAGAACTCTTCTGAATCCTGATTGTAGCAGTGATCATGTGAATCTTTACATGTGTGCAAATTCAGAGAAATGTAGATTTTTTTTAAAAAGTGATTGCTACTATATGATCATTTAAGAAATAAAATTAAAAGAAGCTGCAAACTAACTGTTTTAGGATCTTCAGACTGTACTCAAAGAGCAAAAGGCTGATGCTTTGAGGGCCATCCAAATATTTACTAAAATCATATCCTGCGTTGTTTCTGCCTCATAAAATCAGTCCTAAGCAGAACTAAATGATTCTGACATATTCCCAGCTTCACATCTATAGCCCTTGATTTGAGGGTTTCTCCTCTGTTGGGAACCGTAATGCAATATTGTTTACTCATCATACACCTGTGAAACTGATGACTGTAGAGCCAATCCCACAAAGCCACAGAATTTCTTTTTTGAAAGGGGGAGGGGGATAATAGTGGAACTAAGCTATTCAGAGGCAACTAATACAGTTCAGAGTGGAATCAGTGGCTAGAGACGAAGATGTAATCGGTCTGATCCTTCCATTCCTATCAGAATTACGGTCTTTGGTACTGCCAAACGACCATGGTATCCTGGCTCTTTGCATTGCAGAATTTCTAGCACATAACAGGAATTGCATATTTCTTCCTAGTTCAGTCCCTGATGATGTGTAGAACTTTCTTTTTCTTTTTATTTATTTATTTGACAGAGAGAGAGAGAGAAGCAAGCTCCCCAATGAGCAGGGAGCCCAACACAGGGCTCCAGTCCCAGGACCCCAGGATCAAGACCAGAGCCAAAGGCAGATGCTTAACCAATGAGCCACCCAGGTTTGGGGTATAGAGATTTCTGTCCAAAGCAATATGTAATCCTTATGGATGGTATGTAGGCCCATTATTGGTCTTCCCACTGTGGAATCTTTACAATTTTAATCCATCATTTACCAAAATTCATAGAGCCCCAACAATGCACCAATGTATATTAGCTTTGAAGTAATAATAATAACACATGCCTTAAAGAGCTGGGGTTTATTTCTTGCTCCATTACAGGGTGGCTGGCTGGGAGCTCTATCCTACATCTCCTCTCTCCACGTTCCTATCTATCAGCCAACCTGGTCAAGAAAAATGAAGGAAGTCTGAATATTTCAAGTAGGATTCATGTGGGGTAATGCCATGAGGAGACTGGATGCAAAGCCCAATGGCTAAGAACAGCATCTAGACTTACACTGTCTGAATTTTAATCTCTGCTCCTTCCCTTACTATTTCCATGACTCTGGGAAAATAACTGAACTTCTCCGTGTCTTCATTTCATCGGTATAATGCGTAATAATATATTACAACTTCAGAGTGAATCAATACTCAACAAATTAATATATGTCCTATGTAAATCTTTGATATTTTCTTAAAACTAAAAGCACTGAGACCACTTAAGGGCACTAAATAGAATGGGACATCTGCTCTAATTGTTTTAAAAATAAAACTCATTCTAGCCGTGCTGTGGGAAATGGATTGGGAAGAAGAGATATGGTGGATATCAAGGAGAGACTGAACTGGCTGTCCTTTGTGATGTGTGTGTATATATTGAGGTGTTAAGGGATTAGGGACATATAGCATGAATTTCAAGTCTCCAACTAAGAGATTTCATTCACCAAGATAGCTAACCAAGATGCTGACCTGACACTTTGTGGATTATCCAAAAAGGATGCCTAGTTGACACATACCATGGTTCAGGGAAATGTCTGGGCTGTGAGTAACAGTAGGAGACAGTCAACATGGGGAGAGAGCTGAGCAGAGAGACACACCACAGAGAGTTGATAGGATAAGCAAAGGCCAGAGTTTTAGGAGTACTTAATGACTCTCAGAAGAAAAGGATGCAGAAAAGAAAGGAACAAAGAGGATCCAAAGAGAAACAAAGCGAAGGGAAAGTAAGTCTTTGTCAAGAGAGGCCTTGCTGCTTTTCTCATTTGGAGGCATCTAACTTGGGCACATTGATTCAAATCCCAGCCCCAACACCTACTCACCCAACTCTGGAGGAACCCCTTAACTTCCTTAAATGTCACCTGCCTCATCTATGAAGTCAGGTAATACAGAACCCACCTGAAACTACGGTCACTGGTGATTAATGAGTGATTGCATAAAATGAACAGGCCAGGACATGTAGCACGTGGTCCTTCACTCTCCACCATTGTTGTTCTATCACGGCCAGACCCATCAGCAACTTTTCTAAAGCGTTAGAGGTATTTCACATTAAGAGATCATGTGTCACTATCAAAATCTAACTGATGGGTGCCTTTTGCAGCAGTGTCAGCATGTGATAAACTCCTGATTGTTCACTGGGGTTAGTACGAGTATTCCAAACACACCCGTTCCCGATCTGCTTGGCCACATCTCAGTTCTGCCACTTGACCCCACGCCTCTCTGCTGAAGCAACAGAGATTATCTGCCCAAGTCCCACCGGCTATGCCCCTATAGCTTTTTTTCAGAGGAGCCTCTATTTCTACTACCTCGGGCTGCCAGAATCTGTGTCGGGGCACAGGGAAGGCTCCTAGGCACGGGAACAGCAACCACGAAAGAGACCAGTGAGGACAGTCATACTGGAAGGTCACACGATGGCAGAAGAGAACACAACATGGGGACAATGGCGAGGGCAAGTGGGGGGGAGGGGGCTTTGCTCAAACAACCCACTCTGTAATACCACATAGCATGAGTGCTCATAGAAGTGGAAACAATGGTGAAATGGAGTTTGACAACCATTTGCAATCTGTCCTCCTCTGTGGAGTCAAGGGCAGTGAGCAAATAACAAACATACAATAAAACAAACTGGGCACAGTGTCCAACCTTCCAGGCCTCTGTAAGCCCACAGTATAAACCCCCAGGAGAATCAAGTTGGAGGGGGGCAGAAAAATGGGACTGTGCTGCATTATTTATGAGTGCCACAATCCTTGGCCAGATCTTTGTTCCCCCTTGGCCAAGTTTTCCATGGGTGATTTCTCCAAGTTAAGCTCCCCTCTGCAGGAGGCCAAGGATGGTCAGCTATTCAACTTTAGGAGTAAGATGGAAAATTATTAAGTCGAAGTTCCACTCTGAGTACTGAAGACTTTATATGGGGATGAGAGATACAGTGTCTCCTTTTGCAGGAAAAGAATGTTTCTATATGAAAATATCTATTTCTTTCTCATCCTCATCTACCACCACTCCCTGCTCCCTCCTTCATGCAATATCGTTTCCAGCCACCATGACCTTCTAGTAAAATCTCCAACAGGCCAGTGTTCTCCTGTCTCTGTGCCTCTATATGAAACATTCTTCTCCTCCTGCACTTTGAAATCCCTCTGCATGCAGCAGGCATAACTTCTGGACACACGGGAGACCCCAAGGTCTCCGCAGGAGGTGCAGAACCAAGAATAGCACCATAATTGTTTGGAGGGAAATGGGTGTTAGGAGAAGGAAGATTAAAGAACCAAAAAAATATGAATTTTGTTTTCTTTTTCCTGAATCCTGGAGAAAGTCAGTTGAGTAGCTATTTACAATACAATGTGCTAAGAGCTAGAATGTAAATGTAATAAAGTCCCTTATAAAAAGAGATGAGAAATTCACTAATTTTCAGGGGGAGAAACTTCTGGAAAGGTTTCATAAAAGAGACAGTATTTGAACTTCATCTCAAAGCCTGAGTAGAAATTGTCAAGGCAGTCAAGATGTGGGGATTTTTAACCCACTAAGAACTTTCAAATTTCTGGTGTCACAAGTTAACAGTTTAAAAAAAAATTATTCATATGCTCATTACAAGACATACTCCTGGAACAAAGTAACTCAAAAGGATTGAAAATAAGATAAAAAGGCAAAATGTCAGTCAACTGTGGAACAAAAAGAAAATGGAATTAGTAATTTAAATGTCAGGAAAAAAACAGAATTAAAGGTGACAGCATAAGGGACAGAGAAGAATATATTATTAATAAAAGATGATCAATTAAGAAACCATAAAAGTCACAAAATATTATGCACCAAACATCAGAACTTCAAAATAAATATACCAAAATTATTCAGAATTCCAAGGGGATAGTAACGCATTTCCTGCTCAGATATTGACAGATCAAAAGAAAAATACACAAGGAATTTCCATGATCACAATTAACCAGTCTGAGTGAACAGGGATATGTTCTCATATATACTTCTGTGTATATACATATTCAAGTCTGCCTGTATATGTATATTGTGTACCCAGAGGACACGCACCCTTCAAAAATCACTTTACCAAAAATATCAATGCTTTCTAATAAGCTATTTTTTTAAAATCTCAGGTTCAAAAAAAAGCCAAAATTCTAAAAAGTGCATGGAGCGGTTAACGTGGAAATTTCAGAAATTATTAACAAATAGATGGCTAAAAAAGCAAGAGTAAGTAACATCATCACAAAACTACCCATCTTTAGATTTAAAACTGTTTTCTAAGTAACTCTTGGGTTAAAGAGAAACTCAAAGCTGAAATTATGGCCTGTTTAGAAATGAACTGGAATGCTACATATCTAAATTATGGAACATAATTGCAGTCCCCTGAAGAAAATTTATAACTTTGAATGCTTGTATTACAAAACAAGGAAGACTGAGAATAAATGAGCTAACCATTCAGCTCAGAAAGCTGGAAAAAGAGTTACAAAACAACCATTAAAAAAAAAAAAAAAAAAAAAAAAAAAAAAACAAAAAAAAAAAAAAAAAAAAAAAAAAAAAAAAAAAAAAAAAAAAAAAAAAAAAAAAAAAAAAAAAAAAAAAAAAAAAAAAAAAAAAAAGAAAGAAAAAGAAAAACCTGAAGACAATAAAAAGAAGGAATGAATAAAGATAAAAGCAGGAATAAATGAAACAGAAAACAAAAGAAAAATACGAGACTGCGGCAATAAAACCAAAAGCTAGCTCTGTAAAAACAGCAATAAAAAAACCAAACTTCCAGCAAGACTGATCAAGGAACAGAGCACAAATAACCATTTGAAGAATGATAAAGAGCGTATAACCACAAATGAACGGGTGCTTTATACTACATATAAATTTGTATCAGTAAATCTGAAAACCTAGATTAAACAGGCTATTATTAAGGATTTTTAACTCACCGTGGTAAATTCAAAAAGGGTTTGAAAAAGCAAAGAGAATTTTTTTTTAAGTTAGTAAAGTATCACACCCTCCCCGGTCTGTAGACCCAGATATATTTTATGGGTGAGTTCAACTAACATTCTTACAACAAATAGCCTGTACTTTTTTGTGACTACTTTAGAACACTGGAAGTGATAGAAAACTTTTCCAATTCATTCTCTAAGATAAACATAAAAGTGATACAGAAGCCAGACTCTATTTCACCACAAACAAAGACCCTGAAGAGAATAAACGAACTTAATGCATAAATATGAATGCCAAAAATTACAACACAGAACAATGATCTTAATTTAGTAGTGCCTGTACCAGTAAAATAACAGGACCAAATAGAGTTTTCCCAGGAAAGCTACAACGGTTCATCATTAGGATTTCTGAAATTAACCACATTCCTGAAATGAAGGCGAAACCCTACCTGACCACCTCAATACACACTAATAATTTTAATAAATATATGCCTAAATTCCCAAGAAAAATCCATAGCAAGCCAGAAAGAGATTTGATGTTAACTGGTAAGAAGGATCTAGAAGAAATCTATCACCAATATCACACTTTGGAAGGAAACTTTTTTTTTTTTTTAAGATTTTATTCATTTATTTGTGAGACAGAGATTACAAGTAGGCAGAGAGGCAGGTGGAAAGAAAGAGGAGGAAGCAGGCTCCCCGCTGAGCAGAGAGCCCAATGCAGGGCTGGATCCCAGGACCCTGGGATCATGACCTGAGCCAAAGGCAGAGGCTTTAACCCACTGAGCCACCCAGGTGCCCCAGAAGGAAACATTTATAGGCATCCTAATTAAAATAAAATAAAAATTTAAAAGTTTACTATCATTGGTATTATTCTAAAATGTTTGGGATACTGGAGTCAAAACAAAACAAAAAAACAAGAGAATTTACATGATCAAGAAAACCACAAATTGTCATTACTTGCATGTTGTTGGGTTTTTTTTTAAGATTTATTTATTTATTTGGGGGGGCAAGCAGACCAAAAGAATCTTTCAAATAGACTCCCCACTGAACTCAGAGCCCAGCAACAGCTCCATCTCACAACCCATGAGATTACAATTTGAGCTGAAACCAAGAGTCAGATGCTTAACCAACTGAGCCACTACACACCCCCATTAAATGCATATGGTTTATTTAAAAAAAAACAAACAAACAAACCAAAACTATTTATTTACTTGAGAGAAGGAGTGAGAGAGAGAGAGCATGAGCAAGGGAAGGGACAAGAGAGAGAAGGAGAAGCAGACTCCCCGCTGAGCAGGGAACCTGATATGGGGTTTAATCCCAGGGTCCTGGGATGGAGCCCCTCATCAGGCTCTCTGCTCAGCAGGGAGCCTGCTTCCTCCTCTTTCTCTCTGTCTGCCTCTCTGCCTACTTGTGATCTCTATCTGTCAAATAAATAAATAAAATCTTTTTTAAAAATAAAAATAAAAATAATAAGAATGTTGTAACAGGAACCAATTGCAAACAAAAATCAATAGCTCTCCTCAATGCCAATAAGAATTTACAACAGGGGGTGCCTGGGTGGCTCAGTGGGTTAAATCCTCTGCCTTTGGCTCAGGTCATGATCCCAGGATCCTGGGATCGAGCCCCACATCAGGCTCTCTGCTCCGAAGGGAGCCTGCTTCCTCCTCTCTCTCTGCCTGCCTCTCTGCCTACTTGTGATCTCTATCAAATAAATAAATAAATCTTTTTAAAAATTAAAAAAAAAAAAGAATTTACAACGGGAAAAAAAAATCCTAATTATAACTATACCAGTTAATCTTAAATACCTGGTTATAAGCATAACAAAAAATATGCAAGATGTAAGGAAAATTACAATTTTACAGAAGTTCATTAAAAAATACTTAAAAGGTGAAGTATTAATCTTTTATTTCTTTTATCTTAGTTATCTTATTGGTTAATCTATCATTTCAATGTAATCCCATGACAAATTACAATGTGATGTTCACATGAAACCTAATAAGCTGTAAAATTTATCTGGAGAAGCAAACAGGAGAGGATCTGACCAAAGCATCCGGAGTTAGAAGCAGGAAGGAACAGGCAAAAGTATTCTGTCACCCTGGATTTTATCATTAGCATACACAAGAAGCTATTGTAATACAGGAACATGGTTCTAGCAGAGAGGTGAATGAATGGAAAAGAACAGACAATACTGAAACAGTTGGAAACTTTGATTATAATACTGAGAAAACTCACTGTTCAGAGACTGACGTCAGCAAGATGGTGGGCTAGGAGGTCCTCCAACAAAAACAAAGATTTCACAGTTACGCATTAACAAAAATAGCTCCCAGAGGGTTCTGGAGTGCAATGAAGAAACTGAAGCCACCCAGTGGAGCACAAAAACCAAGAATGGCTGCACAGAGAATTGCAGAAAACACTGTATTTGCATCACTTTGCCCCCAGGGGCCAAAGAGGGATTCCAGGGGCTCTGACTTTCCCCCATGGGGGAAAAGGAGAGCAGGAAGACTCCAGCAGTCATCGCTCATAGGGAATCTCAGCAGCCCTCCCCACCACTGCAGACATCTGCAGCCTTTACTGCTGAGGACCCCCTCAGTCTTGGCCGACACCAACGCTGACCCCACCTGATGGAGCTGCCTGGATTGCAAACCACTGTGCCCACTCCCGGAGCCAGAGCCGCAGCTAAAATAGATCTGTGCCACCAGAACCAGCACCATCACACATCCCACCCGGTCAATGCCCATGCACCCATCTGCCCAGGAAGATATTTCTCCTCGGAAGCGCCAGTCTATTAAGTCTAGAAGAAGTGACTCCTCATCTCCTCATTCAAATTCACAGACCCCAAGGCGAGGCTACAAGCTACATGAAAAATCAAGGAACATGACACCACCCAAAGAACGCAGTAAATTTCCTGAAATTTACTGACCTGAAAGAATCTATGACCTGAAAGGCAATCTATGAACTGCCTATTAAAGAATTCACAGCAATTGTTTTAAAGATGCTCAGCAAGCTACAAGAGAAGCAGGCTACTCAATGACATCAGGGAAACAATGCGAGACGTTCAACAAAAAGACAAATCACAAAAAGGCATCAAACAGACAGTCTGAAGCTGAAGAATACAATAAATTTAAATTAAAAACGCAACAGACAGGGGCACCTGGGGGGCTCGGTCGGTTAAATGTCTGCCTACGGCACAGGTCATGATCCCAGGGTCCTGGGATTGAGCCCCACACTGGGATCCCCGCTCAGTGGGAAGTCTGCTTCTCCCTCTCCTTCTCCCCCTGCTCATAATCTCTTATGCTCATTCTCTCTCAGAGATAATTAAAATGTTAAATTTTTTTAATTTTTTAAAAAATGCAATAGACAGTTGAACAGCAGACATGACAGTGTAGAACAAAAATTAGAAAACTAATCCAACTAAGTCCAACATCCCTGAAAAACACAGACACAGAAATTCTCAACAAAATATTAGGACACCAAATTCAGCAGCATGTTAAAGGGACCATACACCATAATTAAGTGGGATTTATGCTCAGAGGCAAGGCTGGTTCAACCTATACAAATAAAAAAATGAAAGATAAAAACTGTTTGATCATCTCAGTAGAAGCAAAAAAGGCATTTGACAAAATTCAACACCCTTTCATGATAAAAACTCTCAACAAAGTAGGTATCGAAAGAACATACTCAAGAGAGGAAAGCCAGATATTACAAGCCCACAGCTAACATCACAGTCAATGACGTAAGCTTGAGAGCTTTCCTTCTACGATCAGGAAGGAGACAAAGGTGTCCACACTCCCCACTCCTATTCAACATAGCACTGGAAATCCTAGCCAGAGCAATTACATAATAAAAAGAAACAGAAGGTATCCAAACTGGGAAGGAAGAAGTAAAGTTGTGTCTGTTTGCAGATGGTATAATCTTACATGCAGAAAATCCTAAGGACTCCATCAAAAACCTATTAGCATGAATAACATGAGTTCAGTAAAGTTGCAGGATACAAAACCAACTTACAAAAATCAGTTCCAGGGTGCCTGGGTGGCTCAGTGGGTTAAGCCTCTGCCTTGTGCTCAGGTCATGATCTCAGGGTCCTGGGATCGAGCCCCACATCTGGCTCTCTGCTCAGCAGGGAGCCTGCTTCCCCCTCTCTCTCTCTGCCTACCTCTGTGCCTACGTATGATCCCTCTCTGTCAAATAAATAAATAAAATCTTAAAAAAAAAATCAGTTCCATTTCTATATACCCTGACGGGGAACTATCTGGAAAAAGAAAACAATCCCATTTATAATAGCATCAAAAACAGTAAAACACTAAAGAACAAATTTAACCAAGAAAATGAAAGGCCTATATAGACATTGAGCACCACAAGATATTGATAAAAGAAACTGAAGAGACACAAATAGTGGAAAGATATCAAAAGTTCGTGAAATGAAGACTTAATATTGTTAAAATGCCCATACTACCCAAATCCACTAGATTCAATGCAATTCTTATCAAAATTCCAATGGCATTTTTCACAGAAATAATTTTTTTTTAAAGATTTTATTTATTTATTTGAGAGAGAGAGACAGTGAGAGAGCATGAGCGAGGAGAAGGTCAGAGGGAGAAGCAGACTCCCCGTGGAGTTGGGAGCCCGATGCGGGACTCGATCCCGGAACTCCGGGATCATGACCTGAGCCGAAAGCAGTCGTCCAACCAACTGAGCCACCCAGGCGTCCCTCACAGAAATAATTTTTTAAAAAACCTAAAATTCACATGGAACCATAAAAGACCCTGAAAAGCCAAAGCAACCTTGAGAAAGAACAAAGCTAGAGTCATCACACTTCCTAATTTCAAGCTATATTGCAAAATTTAAAAACTGGGTTCATAGAGAGAATAGACTGGTGGTTACCAGGAGTTGGGGAGTAGGGAAAACGAGATGTTGGTTCAAGTTCAATCTTCCAGTTATAAGAGGAATAAACCTGGAGATCTAATGTACAACATGGTGACCATTACTGTTTGTATACTTGTATACAAACCATTGTTTATACAAACACAAACAAAAAAAAGACCATTGTATGCTTGGAAGCTGCTAAGACAGTAAATCCTAAATAATCTCTCCAGAACAGCAATAATTGTTAATTATGTGAGGTGAAGGATGTTTAAGCTAATCTTATTGTGGCAGTGTAATATATACATATGTCAAACCATCACAGAATGTTATATGCCAATTATACTTCAATAAATCTAGGGGGAAAATACATTATAAAGCAATAAATGAAAAGGAAGTAAAAAGAAAAAAAAACTATTCACAGCAGCAACAAAAGCACTGATAGAGGAAATTAAAGACACAGATAAATGAAAAGACACCTGGTGTTCATGCCCCGGAATAATTAATATTGTTAAAAATGTCCATACCACCCCAAGTGATCTATATATTCAATGTAATCATCCGTGTGGAACTACAGAAGACCCTGAGTGGCCAAAGCAATCTTGAGCAAGAAAAACAAAGCTGGAGATACCACATTTTCTTGATTTCAGTATATTAGAAAGCTACGATAATCAAAATTGTGTAGTACTGGCATAAAAACAGTCACACAGACCAAGGGAACAGAACTGAGAACCCAGAACTAAAGGATGCCAAGAACACACGCTGGGGAAAGGACAGTGTCTTGACAATCAATGGTGCTGGGAAAACTGGATATGGATATGCAGAATGAAACTGGATGCTTACCTCGCACCATATACAAAGATCAACTCAAAAGAGATTAAAGACTTAGAGGTAAGACTTGGAACTGCAAAACTACTAAAAGAAAACAGAGGAACTGCCTTCACATTGATCTAAGCAACGATTTCCTGAATGTGACACCAAAAACACAAAAACAGACAAATGAGATCACACCAAACTAAAACACACAGGAAAGAAAACAATTAACGACAAAAGATGGAAAGACAGCATATGGAATGACAGAAAATATTTATAAACCATGTATCTGAAAAAGAGCTAATACCTAAAATATGTAAGGAACTCAAACAACTCAACGGAAAACAAACCCCCAATTTTTAAAATGGGCAAAGAACCTGAACAGACATTTCTGCATACAAATGGTCAACAACCATATGAAAATGCTCAGTATCACTCATCCTCAGTGAAATGCGAACCAAACCACAATGAGATATCACCTCCCACCTGCTTGGATGGCTATCAACAAAAGGACAGATGACAAGTCTGTGAGAACGTGGGGGAAAAGAGAACTCTTGCATATTGCTAGTGGGATTATAAATTGGCACAGCCATTCTGGAAAACAGTATAAAGATTCCTCAAGAAATTAAAAAATGTAACTACTATAGGATCCAGCAACCCCACTTCTGGGTATATATCCAAAGAAAGTGAAATCAGTGTCTTCAAGAGATATCTGCCCTCCCATGTCCATTGCATTCCCAATAGCCAAGATTTGAAAATAATTTAAATATCCATTGAAGGATGAATGGGTAAAATGAGTGTGGTACTATGTAGATATTATAAAGACATGTTATATATTCTAACATAAATCTTATTATAGTAAACATTATGTATAATGTGTGTGTCTGCATATATTTTTTTTCAGTTTTTAAAAAATGAAATCCTGCTATTTGCAACAACAAAGATGAACCCAGAGGACATTATGCTAACTGAAATAAACCAGATCCAGAAAACTAAATACCATATGATCCCACTTATATGGACCGTGGGAGAAGGAAATGAGGAGATGTTAGTCAAGGGGTATAAAGTTTCAATCAGACAAGATGAGTAAGTTTAAAAGATCTAATACATAGCAATATGATTCAAGTTAACAATACTGTATTGTACACTTGGAAATTGTGCGTGTGTGTGTTTTTAGAGAGCGAGCATACGTGCAGGAGAGCAGGGAAGGAGAGGAGCAGAGAGACAGGGAGAGAGAGAATCTTAAGCAGGCTCCATGCCCAGCGCAGAGCCCAGTGCAAGGCTCTCTCCCACAGCTCCCAACATCACCACCCAGCCTAAATCAAGAGTCTGACACCCAACTGATTCTGCTGCCCAGGCACCCCCTATACTTTGAATTTACTAATAGGGTAGATTTTAAGAGTTCTCACTACACACACACACACACACACACACACACACACGATAACTGAGGTTGGGAGGTGATATATGGCAATTAGTTTGATTATGGTAATTACTTCACAGTGTACACATACATCAAAGCATCAAGTTGTACACCTTAAATACATACAATTTTTGTCAATTATACTTCAATAAACCTGGGGAGAAAGCCTCTAACTATAACTAGATCTTTTTTTTTTTTTTTAGTTAAAAATAAACTTTCTACCTGTTAAAAAAAAAAAAACTATCTCTTTTGTGGGGATAGGTGGAGATACAGAGCATTTTCCCATATGAGACCATAAATAAAATAAACTTCAAATTGATGTTCTTAAAAAAATTGAAATCAAACCTATAAATGTATTAGAAAATAGGGGAAATTTTCATAATGGGAAAAATAAAAACTAAAATCATAAACAAGTGAAATAACAGCATTTACTACGTTCAAAATATAAATTCCTGTGAGCTAAAAGATGCTCTAAACTTAAGATACTGTGACAAAAGGGAAAAGATACGACGTAATCAGCAAGTAACACAATGGATAACCGCCCAGCTAGGCCAAATTCATCTACAGGACTGTGACAGACAGTAACAAACTGTTTGCTTCCTCTAAAATTGTAAGGTAGTTCATATGTAGCAATAAAATTAACCAGGGCGATCATTCATTCCCCAAGAAGACAATGGTCCTACAGAAGGAATGGATGGAAGGTATGCCACAGAGGCACAAGTAGGCATCCACAGTTTTTGTCAAGACCCAGTAAATTGCTTATACATACTGCTCATCTTTTTTTTTTTTTTAAGTTTTTATTTATTTGAAAGAGAGTGAGAGAGAGAGAACATGTGTGCACACAAGCTGGGGGGAGGGGCAAAGGAAAAAGCAGGCTCCCCGCTGAGCAGGGAGCCCAATGCAGGGCTTGATCCTGGGACGTCGGTATCATAACATGCGCTGAAGACAGACGCTTAACTGATTGAGCCACCCAGGTGCCCCCTTATTGCTCATTTTGTGCATCTTCTTATCTGATTAATTTCACAAACTCTCCTAACCTCAGAGCTAGATACTATTATGAACTCCATTTCATAGATGAAGAAACTAAGGCTTTAGAGAATCAGGATAACTTGTTAAGATCACAGCACTAGTTAACGGTGGGGCCAGCACTTCACCAAATTACTTCTACTCTCAGAAAATCCTCACAGAGCACCTGCATGATCAGGCACCTATAAAAGGACCCTAAGCCCCTTGAGTTCAAAATACTTCTCGATCCATCCAGATCTCGATTTCTAGGATTCTGGTGGTAGAACCATGTTTCACTGACTCTCTAATAACAGAATAAACAAGGGACAAAACACAAGGTTTTCAGGGTTACTTCGATGAACTTACTGGTTATCTAAAATGTGCCCATCCAGGTCCTGGATTCCAGGAATAAAAAGATGAAAAAAGACACAGTTCCTGCCTTCAAAAACATCACAGCCCACGTAGGGAGAGGGGAAAGAGAAAAACCATAGTGCAATGTGATACATACAATAACTTAAGTCTGTATGAAGTATTTTAAAAGCAGATGGGAAGAAGTCCACCCCGATTCAGCATATCAATTACTTAAATTTATTTTAACATAAACTCAGATCTTTTAGTGTGAAATTGCTCGCTTTCTACATCAATACTGCAAGTATTTCACTGAACCCAAAAGAAGTGGCTCATGGTGCCATATGTAATCCTCAGACTCAAGCCAAAGCTTCAAGACTCCTTGAGATGACCTTTTCTTCAATAAAAAGCCACCTCGCCTGAGCCACTTCCCTGCCCACTGGAAAAGGGCACGCTCTGCAGCTGGACCTGCCATATGACAAAGAGTCCAAAATGTCAAGGAGCCATTGACTTCCGTGTTTGTGCCAGTACATCGCAAATATGGCTCCTTGTAGCGATGGGGCTGGGCTCAGCCCCAAGGTGCCAGATGGTCCTGGGTACTCAAGAATAAAGCCATCTGCAGAACAACTCCTTCTACGGCCGTTACAATTTGTACTGATTATAAGCCTCCATCAGAATGTCTTTAGAACTCTTATCTATGGATAATCCTACCCTCTTCATTACAGCTCTGGGTTTAAGACTATAGTTTCAGCCGTAAGAATGGGAGAAACATATTGAATGAGTACTCCATGTCCCTCCCACCCTGGCCGATCTTGACCTGCATTATACCACCTTCACTGGAAACCCATAGACAAGAAGGCAATTTACACCCACTGTTGGGAAGGCTTAATTTAATGACACAAGATGCTATATGGGATTGACCTTGGTTTGGAATTAAGCATGAAGGAGTAAAATACTGGAAGAATACTGGATTTCATTTGGCCAATGATGACCCCCTTCCTTCTTAGACAAAAAGTGTGTTTAACCACAAATGGCTTACGGACAGGGTCTGGTATCACAGGCTCACCCATGTGTGGCATTTACATGGCTGCCTGCTACAATAAAAACTCATTGTTTATTTGATCCGAGCTGTTAGGATGCATAGTATCTTATAAGAGGATATTCCATGGTGATGAAATTCTTTTCTGAATCAATTTGGGCCCCAGTAGGTTGATACATTATTTCCTCACAGTGCTCAGAGCATTAAGGTACTCATAAAATGAGTTAATGACCCATTTAAAAATGCCCTTTATGGAAAAAAAAATCACTCTTCTATTCCAGGAAGCCGACATCACATTATCCTTATAATTATAATGGGAGAACATCTAAGAACTACTTACATGGAGGCACAGCCTAGACTCTAGAAATTGCCTGATGACCAACAATTTATCTGAGGTTGAGAATAAAGTAAAATGTGAAAGTAACTTCGTATTACCTATCAAAACACTCCCCAGTGGGATGGACAAGATCCGTGGACTTCACAGACCCATGCTACATGGGGAAGCTTCTGGATTATAGCAGATTCTTTCTCAAGATGGCTCAAAGGAATCCTAAATCAACCTCAAGTTTCTACTGCCATCACCAAAGCTCTCTGCCCTCTATTTGCAACACAGGGCTTCCCGGGAATGTATTTTAGGACACTGAGTGAAAGGAGGGATTTAAGGAATTCTGGACAGGAACTCTCCATCAGGCTCCAGTGAGTTATCAGGATGAGAGAGATTTGCAGGTTATCTCCAGATACTTTATGTAATTGTAAGAAGAGATCAACCAAAAAGAACATTCTGGCTTCCATCAACCAACACACCATGCACAGTACAACTCAACCATAACGTTCTGGACTTCACTCACGTCTTGTAAGACACATATTTCATGATGAAAATATTTCAGATTTGGCTTCTTCTCTGCCTATACTTTTCACCTTTTAACCAACAGCATTTACCTTTTCTTCCCGAAGAACTGAACCTGCCTTAAAATTGAGCCCATAAGCCCAGAGCCACATAAAACTCAAAGCACTGCCTGACTTTCACGATCATTACTTTACCAATAAAATTAGACGTTCTTCCAACAGGGACATGACAAGGGCAGAAAATCCTGTCTGGGGCCTCCTGATTGACATCCTAGAACCTCAGTCCGCCAACATCTCACAGACAAAAGGGAAGAGTGATAGTTCATTGACCTCCGCAGTTGCTGCCCTGTATTTTATTAAACACTAGAACATAACACAGTACTCTCATGTCAAAAAAAAAAAAAGTATGCCAGTAAGTCCCAAAGGGGTCTCCTGTGTGCCAGATCATTGTTTCAGTAGTAATTCTGTGCATTTGTGTATGTACGAGTTGGGGAGTGGGAAGCGTTATTTTGCTGATAAACCCCTCGTAACTGCTGAGAAATCACTAACTGTCCTAACCACAGAAAATTCTGGAAGAATTCTTTAAAAATGAGGGAAGGATCAAGTAGCTAATGCCATATGTTATCTCTGAGCGTGTTTATGGTGCCCTTTGTCAAAGAGAAGAAGGTCACTTGCAGAAGGGCAAATGGTCTTCCTTTGTGAAATTCCCTTTGTTTTCTATATGATGTCTTGATGCAGCCAGCTATTTCTTCCCAGATACATAAATAATACATTCCACAGATACATTATCTTTGTTCCAAGAGGTTAATCTTTAAAGATCTGTTTTAAAAGGATCAATACCAAAGAGGATATACACAGCGCATTGGATTTACATGTGTCAGATACTTGAATTTCAAAGGCTTTTTGTGCTTTTTGGTTCCTGTATTGCGGCCACTCTTTAGGTGGCAGTGATGGTTACTTGGCAACTTCAAAATGAGGAGGCCCCTAAACCTGCCAGATCCTCTCAGCCAAAGGCCAAATTTCAGTGCCAAGGCCAAGTTGGTTCCATTTTATTTATGTAGAACAGTGACACCTAGTGGCAGGGAAGGCAAATCACAAAAGAGGATTCTCCCCGGTGGTACTTCCTACCCCTCAAGGGATCCTTAATTTCTCATTGGCATTAGTGAAAAAAAGTGACCCCAAAATGGCTTACGTATTTTCTTGGTTGAGTGTCAGCCTTATTTTGAAGCTATCCAGAGGTTTACAATTAAGAGCCACCTTATCGGGCTGAACCGATTCCAGCTTCCCTGGAAAGATGCAAACCCAGTAGAATGCTCAAGATTAGAGGGGTCTATGAAAAGATCATGGAAGGTCCTGGTGTTCTAAAGAGGGAGTGCGAGCAAACAGTGCACCACAGCTCCTCAATGGCCCAGTGAAGGCCCTTGGACCACTATCCGAAGATTCTGGAGCAAATGGCATAATACTGAGGAAATCATACCAGTCAACAGAAGGGGTAGAAGAACTGCAAGTATGAATCACAATCATAGATGCATTGGTTCCCACCCTTAGACTGTGAGTTACTTGAGAGCAGAACACTATTAGCTTTTCCTTTTGTTAAAACCAGCTACGTATGTCTGACAAATGGCAGGTACATGGTAACTGTTGAATGAAAGAGAGGGGAGTAATAAAGAGAATGAATCAGTGAGATGAGTACTTCTGGGAAGACAGCACAAGAAGCCTGCAACATAATTCCTCTAGAGTCAAGATAGCTTTCAGCAAGCCTGATTCAGTTAACTGTAGAAGCAGCTGACATCCAGTGATGTGCTCACACTATGCTCTGCAGACTTATTCCTCTCTCAGACTTCCCACTGAACATCCGGGAAACCAAATACCCTTGCCCAGCTAGGGTACCTGCTGAGTTGAGATGCTAACCCCAGCGACTGGCTCTGGCATCCCTATTCTTCACCTTCATGCTATGCTGGCCTCCCTTCAATAAAAAGGGGAAAGTTCCAAAACAAGTATTTTTTTAAAGTTTTATTTATTTGACACAGAGAGAGAGAGAGAGAGAGAGAGAGAGATCGATCACAAGTCGGCAGAGTTGGGGGGAAGCAGGCTCTCTGCTGAGCAGAGAGCCTGATGTGGGTTTCGATCCCAGGACCCTGAGCCGAAGGTAGAGGCTTAACCCACTGAGCCACCCAGGCGCCCCTCCCAAAACAGGTATTTAATTTACAACATGACTCCATGAGAGAGTAAAATCTATTATTGCATGAAAAATAGGATTTGCTTGTATATCTTCAATGACTCTGTTATACAGACAAGATCCAGCTCTTATCTACACCATACAATGGGCTGTCCTAGTTGGAATAGTCGCCTGCCCTTCAGATAGATGGAGGTTGGTACTGAGCCCTTGCCTACCCTAAAGAAACGTGATTTTTATAATTTTGGCAATATTTCACAAGAGATAGGTTCTCCCTTCCTCTGCTCTCCCCCCAAACTTTTTAAGAATAAGATTGTATCACTTCTTAAGAGTCCCTGGAAAATATCTAGGAAGTGGGCCCTTTTTATTCACATATTCCTTATTGTAACACTGTTCCCTCCCGAGGCCATATGGAACCCCAGCTTGTCCATCTAGGGCTTTGGTCATCTGGAATAGAAGAAAAGTAGGACATGTTCATATGCAAAGTCCATATGTGTCTCATCTTAACATGAACGAGCAGGATGGCATCCAATGACTTTTCCAACCTAGTAAAATCCTGCCATGGAACTATCTTAGCTGGCTCCAGTCTCCAAAACAAGATCAGCTTTTAGACTCAAGAAGCAAATCTGGTACCACCTAAACTCCATTTGAAATTACCCACAAACTGAAGACTGGAAAATCAACCATGGTTGGCATCAACCCGTTACTGGCCCGATGTGAGGTCCCGTGGGGGACTATGAGCACAGAACCACAGAAGCAACTCCTGCTTCAGTGTCCTTTCTCATCATCATCATCATTACATGCAGGGTTACTGATGGAAAATAGTTAACTGCCAAGTACATTTGGGGGAGCACCAAGGGGCCCTGTTAGTAGTCTTGAAGTCACCTTAACTATAAATTGTACAGGTTTCCTTTAGTCTGAATTCCTGCTACCTTGGATTTTTCTCTTCCTTATACCCTTTATTCAAGAATTATGCAAGGTTATAGTCTAGGTCTATTGTAATTTAGCATTTAGAGTCCATGGTCCCTTTGGGACCAGATACCTCCCTGCATGATCCTGTTTTTCATTTCTATGCTGACAAATATACCATTTCAACTGTCACTTATATAACCAGTTCAAGCTCTACTGTTATTTTAGCTCCATATTGTCAAACAGGTGGATTTATAAATGCATTACCTGAAGGAAACGTTCCCCCAAATAGCAGAAGTGGAGACTTTATTTATTTATAATTATTTGTTAGATTTGTAAAAATGTTCTTGTTGCCAGAAAGCCTCTGGCTAAATACAAATTAAAACACTTTTGAATGTAGTAAAAACAGCAGTGGCATCATTTTAATTACCCATTGGGGGACGCCACGCAGCAAAGATGTATTTATTTCTTTCCTTGTTTAATGTGACTGCCTGCTTAGGGACATGAACTTCCTGTCTGCACGCCTGCCACACAGGCTGTACCCCCAGCGTCGATTTCCGCCTTCCCGAGAACATCCTGATTCGGGTGGGGAGGGGAGGGCAGAGAAGAGGTTGGGAAGCCGTTCTCCTTCATTTGATAGGCTTGATGGGAAAAATATTCCGGATGACTGTCTCCCAACACAAAATAGACTAGCCCTTCCCTCTTCCTGGTCTGGACAGGACTGTGGCTCTATCACCCAGCCGTCCAGAGAGTCCTTCTGTCCACTTTTATTTCCTCCAAGCTTCCTTTCTATTCCTTGATCCCCTTGATATTCTCCCACTAAGATGTCTGCTTCAGTGAGCCTGCATCAATTTCTGTTACTTGCAGTCAAGATGCCTGTCTTCTACAGAGGGCTAAAACAAAAAAAGAACAGTGTGGCTGTCACCCTTTGACCTAAGAGAGAGTATGTCAAGCCCAAACCCAATCAGTCTTAGGCAATCTTTGGAACCACACTTTTGTTCTAAGATGGCAAAGCAGTCATTAAAGCAAAGTCTTGACCTTCACACAGGTCTGGTTGGGACTTCCGACTCTCCACTCACTGGACGTGAGCAGTTTCCTTGAACTGCTTTATCCCTCAGTTTCTTCCTCTGTCAAATGGGGTTGTTATGATGGCTACAGAAGAACCAGGAGAACACGTGTGGGAAGCACTTCTCTCCGTAGATGGCACATGGCACCGTGTTCCATAAATATGAGCTTACTTGATTTTTTCATCATCTGTCAACTGAGGAATAATAATATCCACATTCACTCGAGTTATTTTGGGGATGAAATGTGTGAGACAATACTTGGAGATATATAGAGAATCCACAAAAATGAAACCAGGAAAAAAACAAGAGAAGCCACCCTCTGGCTCAGACACAGCACTGAAGTGGCTCATATAGCAAGGAATCGTTTGTCTAGAGATTGCTCTGCTATGGGAATGCTTGGCCAAGTAGCTGGGAGTTTTCATGTTCAGACAAAGGTGGGGGGAGGGAAGCTGCCCCAGAGACCAAGAGATGTATTTTAGGAAAGCCTCTCTTTTTCCAACTAGTTGATGATCTATTTCAGCAAGTCAAGAAAACAAAGAGTAACATAATGAACGCCAACACACCCATTACTCAAGAAAAAAATCCTTTCTTTCTCCCCTGATTTCCCTGCATACACATTCATCTCTAGATCATATGTACCTATATACACATATATAGAATTGGTTGGGCAAATTTCAAGGCTATCCAATAAATGGTGGCCTACTGCCAGTATTCTTACACAACTCAACATTATGTTTGTGAGACACAACCATCGTGTTGTGTAGGCTTGTTCAGTGCTGACTAGAATGATTTTGGAGGAATGCACTCATAATGATTCAGTGGTAATGGACTTTTTTTCTTTAAAGATTTTATTTTTAAATAATCTCTACACAAATATGGGTTCGAACTCAAGACCAGGAGTGGCACACTCTACTGATTGAGCCAGCCAAGTGTCCCTGCTGATGGACATTTAGACAGCCATTAGACAATTCTGACATTCTGTCATCCATTTCCTTTGTGCCTTGATGCCAAAGTTTCTCTAAGCCAGTCGTTCTCAAATATGGGACGCTGTCCCCTGGAAGCCTTCTTGAAACAAAGATTGCTGGGCCCCTCCTCCAGAGTTTGGTTCAGTCTGAGATGAGATTCAAGTAACCAGTTCCCAGATGACGGTGACTTTGCTGGTCCAGAGGCCACACTTTGAGAACCTCTGCTCTAGGCTCTATCTATCTAAGAGGAGAAGTGGTAGGTCATAGGTTATAAACATTTCCAGCTCCTCCACTTATTACCAAACTGTTTTCTAAAGCAGCTGAACTGACAATGCAGAGGGATTCCAAATTTTCACATTCTCATGCACCCTGGACAGTTTTTTCAAGGTCGCCAATTAGGCTTGTAAACTTTTCATACCTTACTAGTTTCATCAAACCTAGCACAGCACACACTGAAAAGCTGGTTATGAATATGGGAACGCTTGGCCAAGTTCACCCACAGCATCCTTACCCTGGGGACTAAAAAGATTCTGGTCCATGAGGCAAGAACTAAGACAAGTTTTCTATGAGAGGGATATGCTTGATGACTCTACTTATTAATTTCCTTGATTTTCAAATTCTGCCTTTTGTCCAATAATCCTCTGTGCGTAAGCAAAATGGCGCTCATGCTGGCCAAGTCCCACCTGTCCTTCAGTGTTCCTACTACAAGATCACTCAGAGGGTCTGTCAACAGGGGAGAGGCAGACACCCACACGTGCTGAGTTACCACTCTGTCAGGCACCAGATCTCATTTAGTCTTGACAGAAGTCTACTGTGCTGCAGGCATCACCATCTCTAATTTATGGAGTTAGAATAATAACAACAGTGAAGTTTTTGACTGCTTACTGTGTGTCAGGCACTGTCCTAAGCTCTTTATCCAAATCAATTCATTTAACTCTCACTTCAATCCATGCTGTAAGTACTATCATTCTTGCTACTTAATGGAAGAAGTCATTTCAAGCAGCTATACGATCTGATCCCAGCCACGGCACCAGTCAATGATCTCCAGATTTTTTCTGGTTGACCCCAAGATCACAACATTCTCTTCTTTTTTAACAATCAGTCGGTCTCTTGGCATATAACATGGAATCCTAACTTTGGGGTGGGGGGGTGCAGTTTGCAACCTCAGCCTTGTTTCTATCAATTCAGCTGAAATTCATCTCAAAAATCCCAGGCTAGGGACGCCTGGGTGGCTCAGTTGGTTGAGCGGCTGCCTTCGGCTCAGGTCATGATCCCAGCGTCCTGGGATCGAGTCCCACATCGGGCTCCGTGCTTGGCAGGGAGCCTGCTTCTCCCTCTGCCTGCCACTCTGCTTGTGCTCGCTCACTCTCTCTCCCTCTCTCTCTGACAAATAAATAAATTTAAAAAAAAAATCCCAGGCTATTAAGAGGAAACACAGAGTGGATTATTTGAACGACCTCTTCCCCCCCTTCCCCCGAGGAAACTAGCTAGATTCAGCAGACCAAAACTCCAACTGGAAAGCTGTTAAGGAGGGCTGAAAATAAACATGAAATTTAATTTGAAAACATATTTACCGGTACCCCTCTGTCAATAAGATGTCCACCTGGCTTACACTCAGGTCTAATAGCCGTGAACTTCAGCTGAAGAAAGGCTTTCTGCAAGCCGTCACAATTACTGTATCACAGACCATTCACATTCAGAAGCCGTTGCTTCTCTTGTGTCTTATTTTTTGTTGGAGGAAATATTGAGAGAATTTCTGCGGCAGACTCCACTCCCAGACAAGATGAATGATCATCAAAATATAGTCAGCAAAATTTAAAAATGTGAATAAAGGAAGGATATTAATATCCTTTCTAAGGTAATCAGTACTTTTTGTTTGACAAAGAAATTGCCCACTGTTTATGGTTTATGCAAATAATGTATGTTAATGTCAAGGCTGCAGAGTATATAGCTTTGCATATAAGTGTTTGTGGAAAATACATGCCAATACATTTTAAACCTTTTCCTCATATAAACACAACGATTTCATAAATATACAGCACCTTGTTCTTAAAAACATTTATTATAATTTTATGCAATGCAAATCACATTAGAATAAATTATTTCTTGCTAAAATGGCAAAGTCAGCAAAATTACAAGGAAATATGAAGTTCCACCATTGTGCGCTTTTCAATTACATCAAAATGAGCTGACACCCTCCCTGGCAGGAATTCACTTGGATGCTCTTAACCAGGGGGGCCCCTGGCTCCCCAGTCAACCCAGGGGTTCTCTGCACTCAGGGCACCAGGTCTTGTGTTTGCTGTCCAGTATATTGGAGAACAGACCTGCCTTATTATGGATTAATAACAAGGACCTTTAGTGGAGGTAACTTTTGAAGATGTGAAAACCAACCCTGATTTCTAAAGAGGAGTTGAGCAGAAGGAGTCCCTTATGGAGACTGTTCTTACAGAATCCATACCCAAGAGCCCAAGAGAAGACGGCGTCGGAGACCGCAGAAGAGCACGAATACAAACCCTCACCACATCTTCATTCATGGGCCCATGCATTTAGTCATTCAACAGTTACTACACACCAGATACAATTCTGTCACCAGAGAGGGAATAATGAACGTGACAGAAAAGGCCCACATCCTCGTGGAATTCGTAGGCGAGAGGCTTAGATAAGCAAGCAAATAAGTCAACATGATTATTTCAGGTAGTGATGAGTGAATGTACCTACCACGGGAGGCATTCTTGACGGGGTGCTGAGGGAACACTTTTCTGAAGAGGCGACATTTGAGGGAAAAAGAAAATGAAGAGCTACAACCAACACGTGATGATTTGGGGGGAGGTGGTGGGGGTGGGGCGCGCAGGGAAGTGCTCAAGGCACAGCACATGCAAACAGCAAACGCAAAGGCCTGAAGTAGAAATCGGGCGGAACGTCAGAATGGCAGGCGCTGAGGGGGAACAAGTTGGGTGGAATCCTGGAGGCCACCACACAGAGTTTGGGGTGGATCAGAAGGCACAAGAAGCCACTGGATGCTTACCCAGGGCACTGGCACATTCTGAAATGTCACTGTGTGAAGAATGGATTGAAAATTGGGATGGGGGAGTGCAGCTGGAAGACCACCCCTGTCCACAGGGTAAGAGAGGAAGGTGGGCTGGACCAGGGGTTCAACAGTTGAGCCACAGACCAACCTGGCATATATTCAAGAGCCAAAAAAAACAAAAAAACACAGAACTTGCTGTGGAAGGTAAGAACTCAAGACTAAGTCATCGGTTTCTCACATCTGCAGGTCTAAGCATGGGGGCCCCATTTCCAGAGAGAGAGAGAAAGACACAAGTCGGGGAGAAACCAAGACATCTATTTGGGATGTTAGGAGATCTCTAGAGCAAAGGTCAAGTCGGTTCACTGGATATTCAGGTATGAACTCAGAGGAGTAGTAGGGGGGACCAGAGATAGATGTGGACTGGTAAAAAGCCCCTTCCTCTGCCTGTGGAGGAGAAAAGGTGTTGGCAGAAAACATGGCAAAACAGAAGCTACGATACATAGACACCTTGAAGAAGGAGTCTTCGTTGAGGGGATAAAATCTGCACCAGCCACAATGATGGAAGAGGATGAAGTGAGAAATGAAAAGAAAAGGCAACTACGCTGGTTCTAGCTCTTGACACCTCTACCTCCTGGGTACGCCTTGTATCATCTCCTCTCCTCACGGCACTCAACAGGGTATGCGTTTATCCCTTCCACTAAGTTTTTCTTCCATGCAAAGGAGGCCCACCTTGTATTACACTCTGGACTCTCTCCACCCCTGTGCTTCCTCTGCCTGAAGAGAAAAAGAGTAATTTTCCCAATTGTCCCATTAAAGAAAAATGCCCTTTCTCTCCTAGGAAGCCAGCTACCCACAGAACATAAGACTTCGGCTCCGTGTGCAGCAAAACCTTACCAGCCAAGTCCCAGTGAGGGGAGGCTTGTCCCAACCAAGTGGGGAAGTCAATCTAGGTCAGTGGGCCTGTCTGTCTTCCACTCAGCCACATTCCCCATCTGCCCCTTAACTAGGTGCTAAGGACTCCCTCCATTGGCCACTCCTTGCTCGGTCCTCATTCAGAACACAGGCACAGAGCTGGGATGGGATGACTCCTATGACCCACCGGAAAGAAGAGAAACTGGATGTCCTATGAGGTTGATTTCTTGTTCAAGTTCACAAAGCTAGCCAGTGACCAAGCTTCTCTGAATCGACATTGTCTGAGTCCACAACTCAATTTAAATGCCCGGTCTGCTACATGTGACAAGGTTCTTCATGGGTTAAGTGAGGATCATCCTCGCACAGAAATTATTTCCTAGAGATGATTCAATGAGAGACAAGTCACTGTAGCACACAGTAGGCCAGATTCATTCACCAATTCATTTTTAAAATGGTTAAATTATCGAACGCAGGGGAGAAATCCAAATATGCTAAATGTAGCATCTTCGAGGATCTTTATTCTAAAAACTGTTTTAATGTTTACATCCAAACCCAGTCCTTCAAGTAAGCTATTGCGTTGCACCAAGATAGAAACAGAAAGCCGGCTTCTTCGTGAAAGCACATTTTCGGTTTTGTTTTGTTTTTTTACACTGGCAATTAGCAGTGAGTTTAAAAGACAGACAAATCTTCAAAGGGATTTGGGGGAAGCACAGCTTCCTCCAACCTGTCAGTAAACGTCTGGCCGCCCCCGCTCCAGCTGGATCATGTCCGCATCTGTCCGACACACCTGTGGTGAGGAATCAGGGCAGAGAGGACAGCAACTCTCTGCGTTTTGCTTGCACGCCACGCAGACGAGCTCAGAGACGACTGCAAGGTTGGTCCTGCAGTCGCATTACAAGGAGAAGCCAGTCTGCAGAGCTGTGTAGCTTTCTGTGCAGCCTTCTGGGTGGCTGACATGCAGAAAAACAGGCCGACAGAGAAGCTACCTTGGATCCCAGTGGCTTTCTGGATTCTTGGTTCTGTTCCCTCACTGCTAGTGACTTTGAGATTTCTGGTGCTAGCTTCTTGAGAGGTCTGGCTCCATTTCTTATTAAGTTTCATCTTGTATCTTGGAATCCTTATAATAAATCTTCCTTTTATTCGGCCTTGTTTGAATGATCTCTTGCTCTTTGCAAATAAAGGCATCACAACAGATACAGCTCTGGCTGAGGTTGGAGGAAATACGTAGCGATCATCTCGGTCTTGAAAACTGCACATTCAAGAGCATGCCTATGTCTATGTCTTATAAAGAGATAAATCACTTGTGGAAATTATAAACACCATGGATGGTATTATAATCACCTCTGAAATCACTAATACAATCACCCTGTTTTCAACCACAGCCTCCGTTCCCCTCCCACTTGTCTCTATGACTCCATGCCTCCTCTTTGACCTCAGCAAGACCCGGTGTCACTGGCCCCCTACACCGTCTCCCCAACACCTTCATTTCTCTCTCCAGGTACCCTCAGTCCATGGTCCTGATTTCTGGTCCTTGATAATATCCTTGCCTCCTTGCACCTTTCTCATTTCACCAAGACAAAATCACAGCCCTGAATGAACCATACACCCTCCCCCGACCTTGTCCATGTATTAAGGACTGAATTGCATCCCCCCTACCCAAAATCCTAAGTTGAAGTCCTAATCCCCCAGATTTCAGAATGTGACTATATCTGGAGATAGGGTCTTTAGAGATGTCATTAAGGTGAGGTCACTGGGATGGGTCCTAACCAAATATGACTGCTATCCTTAGAAGGTCCTTAGAAGGTTGGAAAGTAAAGAATGTGGGAAGACACAGAGAGAAGATGGCCATCTACAAGCCAATGAGAGACGCCCTCAAGAAAAACCAACCTTGCCAGCCCCTTGATCTTGCTCTTGGGCTTCTAGCCTCCAGAACTATGAGATAATAAATTTCTATTTATTTATTTCTATTTATTTCTATTTATTATCTATTTATTACCATGCTCCATATGGCCCTTTGTTATGGTGGCCCTAGCAAGATGAATACACCATTGTATGCACTCTGGCACCCAAGAGTTGCTGGAGGAAAACTACACAACCAGGCAGAACGGTTTCAGTATAAATTTAGCATCACCAACCCTAACTGGACCCTTGACACTGCTTAGAAATCCCACTACAACTCTCTGGGCAACCTGCTTTCCCACTCTCCTTAATGACCTTTCCACCTCTTCCCATCTCCAAATGTCCCCCACTTTAATTCTCATTCCTCTTGAAGATGATCTTTACTCCTACGTCACACTCAAAACAAAAGCCATAGGGAGTTAACTTCAACTCTCCACCCCTACAGCTATAGTCTTACCTGTGCATACTTCTCCCCGCTACTCCCACCTCCCCAGTCACATGCTAGTTCCCATTTCCCCACCCCATCCCCTGCCTCCTAAGAATCTTCTCTCCTCTGTTTTCAATCACCTTATTTTTTTTTAAAGATTTTATTTATTTATTTGAGAGAGAGAGAGAGATCACAAGTAGGCAGAGAAGCAGGCAGAGAGGGGGAAGCAGGCTCCCTGCTGAGCAGGACTTGATCCCAGGACCTTGAGATCATGACCTGAGCTGAAGGCAGAGGCTTAACCCAGTGAGCCACCCAGGCGCCCTCAATCAGCTTATCTCCCTCACTGCTCTAGTCTCTTCCAGGTTATTTCAGCCTCCCTACCTATAAAACAGACCTAATTATGGCTACCTACAAGGACCATTATGAGTGCTACTTACAAATGTCTAGCACATTCCTGGAACACCAAGACATAAATGATCTTACTTAAACTTCAGTCAGAAAGACTTGGTAATATATATATTAACTTATAAATGTATATAGTCCTAAATATAGGAATTTCTATATATATGTGAGGGATATTATGAGCATATATTATGAATATATACTGGGAATATATATATATATATATAAAATGTATTTTTATACATACTTAAATGTTTTATATATTCCCATATATAGAAAAATAGTATCATATATTTTGGAGATGTCATACATTTGGAGGAAGAAGGAACAGGGTTGTTTTTTTTTCCCCCTCGTAAGTATTTAAAAATAATTATTCTCATCTCTAAACTCTGACACTCCGACAGAGACTGTGTTTGATGAGACCCCCAGAGAATAAAACACATTCCGTGTCACGTGAAGAGGACAGAAGGAGTTGTTCAGCACAGAGCTGGTAGGCTGCTGTGTACTGTATGGTATGATCTACATGCACAAGTTGGCACTATAAAGAAAATGCTTCCTCTGTTAAAGCACAGGTCCTTTTCCAGACAACATACACGCAGCATGGGGAGAGGGGACGTGAGAGGTGCTGCTCTGGGACAGTCGCAAGCCAGGCAGACCCTCCGTCTTCCAGGTCCTGCACACATCCAGCAGCAATGTCTACTCCATCACCACCACAAACCAATGCATAGTCCTGTATTGGCTTCCCAGGGCTGCCGTAATCAAGTACCACAAATTTGAGTGACTTAAAACAACATAATTTATTCTCCCACCGTTTGGAAGCCAGAAGTCTGAAATCAAGGTGTCGGCTGAGCCACGCTCCCTCTTGAAGGCCCTAGGGGAGAATCCTTCCTTTCTGGTGCTAACGTCTCCTGGTTGCCAGCCACCCTTGGCACTCCTCAGCTCGTAGACACCATCACTCCAATCTCTGCCTCTTGGGGTCACGCAGAATTCTCCCCATCTCCTCTGTCTCTGCATCTTTGCATGGCATTCCCCATGTATGTGGAATGTCCAAATTCCTAAGGACCCCCAGCAGTGAGTTACCACCCAACCCCATTCAGGAACGACCCATCTTAACTTGATTACACGTGCAGAGGCCTTTTTTCCAAAACTGATCACATGCACAGGTTCCAAGAGCCAGCACTTCAACATCTCTTTATGGGGAACACAATTCAATCCGTAACACCCACCCACACATAAAACAGCAAATGCACAGAATGCACGCAGAGCTCGCAGCCCTGCCAGTCATCTCTATGCCAGAGGAGACTCAAGGCTTCAGTACGTTCTACCCCAAACCCGCTGGGAAAAGGGCAGCATGATTTACACATAAGACCCTATGGCAACTGGGAAGGGGGAATGTGCTGGCTGGGTCCCCCATCTAGCTTTACTCACAAACCACGGAGAGGTCATGGATTTGCTCACAGAGTATCCAGGCCAGGCCCTGGCTCTCCCTGGAAGCATCCTGAGTCTGCCAGAGCCAGGCCACTTCTCAGCAGGCTTCTCTGTTGTGTCTGCTCTATAGGGACACATGGCTTAGCCAGCACTCCCCAGCCTCCAGCTTGGCAAGCTGCACTGTACCCCTCAGCCCTGGGTCTCCTGGGGCAGGCCAGGGCAACCTTGAGCTGCCCATACAATGACAGGGCAATCCACACTTGTTCCCTTCTCCCAAACAGATCACAGACTCAAGTTTTCTACTGTCTTTCAGACTGTATATAAATTGGGATTCTTTTCAGACTTAAAACTGAAAGGGCAAAAATAAGTAAACATGTAAATATAAATGCAATAAATAATGAATCATCCCAAGTGATTAAAGGAAAACTAAGACTGGGATGGGTTGTGTCATGAGACGCACAGCTCATCCCTGTGCTTCTTTCTACCTGGGGCCCTCCCTCCTCCAGGAAAGACAGGCAGTTCATTACCAAGGGGTGACGAAACACTGCAGAGTCTTTCTCTTGCTTTTTGTCTTTGAAGAGTTTAGACCTTTGAATTTCGGAAACCTAAACTCCCGAGGGAAATCAGGAAGCAGAAAATACAACGCGTAAAAGCATCCTCTTAATAGAATTCCCTGGGACAAAGAAATCAATGGCACAAATATGGCCATTTGGTACAAATTTCTAGGAACGCTTTCGAAACATAGCAGGGATAGAACTCAATGTAAAGAGGAAATTGGGGCCTGTATGGCAAGTCCCTTCCTAATAAAGCAAGTTGTTGTTATTAAAGTAGAAAGCCAGAACTCTGGGGGATGTCCCCCCCCAACCACGGGGAGGAACAGGTGCTAAAAGAGGCACACTCTGGGTGGGCGGGGTGGCTGGAGGGATCTCTCTTGCCCACATGGTTCTCAGGAGAAGCTGAGAACTTGGCAATGCCTGGGGACCTGTGTGGCTGTCCCATCTGGGAAGGGGATGTTGCTACTGGCCTCTAGTAGGCAGAGGCCAGAGAGGCTGCCAGTCATCCAGCGATGCACAGGACAGCCCCCCAACAAAGAAGGACCCAAACCACAGGTCAGTGGTGGAACTATTTGGCAGGAGCAGCTGCATACCTTGTAAGATCTAATGCAAAATAAAAATGTAGGTCCCTTTGTTCGAAAATGTTAAAATGGTGACGGCAGGGAATTAAACCAAGCACAGGGTCTAAGCACAGACCCCCATCCAGTGACATATATGACACATCCATGAAGCTAATCCTGCTGGTGAGAAGCCCTGGGCTGGACTCCCTTTAGTAATTCAAAGGCCATGAGACCAACCCCCCCAAAATAAAAAAGTCTAGGAGTAACAGGGTTTTCCTAAGACACTCCCCATGCCCCCACCTCCCCCACCCCCAACCTGCAGAAGCTCCAAAAAGAGACTGGACCTAGACACATGTACCAGGAACACAGGGAGGACAATAAAAAAAATGAGACAGGTGGATCTAGAAAGCCAGGCAATAAGGCATCAGATTTATCAAACTACAGGAAAAATTTTCAATATGCAAAGCTCCTCAGCTGTGACTGACAAGAAGTGAAAGCCTTTCTAAAGGCAATTACAAAGAAAGCAAGCATACTGAAAAGACAGAGACATGTGATCACCTAAAAATTTAAAAAACCCTATAAACTAAAAAATTGCTAGCAAAAGAGAAGGACTGTCAAGGAAAATCCATTTGCAACATACCAGACAGATGCAGAGCTGTGAGTATTACTATGTAAAGAGTTCTTATAAAACAATGAAAGGAAAACATATTTTTTAAAATGGGCCCTTGGGGTGCCTGGATGGCTTCGTTGGTAACACATCACTTCCTCTCAGAGCATTTCTGGGGAGCACATGTCTAGTGCAGTTGAGATTCTACGTGGGAACACAGCTCTGTGAGTGATCGCTATATTCTGTGGGTCAAGGACTACAGGTTGACCTGCACGAAACACACAGCCATGCATTTTTGCCGACAGAACCAAGTCCAATGATCTCCCTGGAATTAGGAAGAAATGGACACAAGGCTTACAGGGTGGAAGCCTATGATCTCTTAGTGCATCTCGTCTAGGGGATGCTGCCTCTCTGCAGACCAGACACACATCAACAGAAACCGTCCAGGACTGTGGCATCATGATCCTTGGTAGTTTGAGACATTGCCTGGGAAATGAGGCTTGAATGTCGTATGAGAAGGAAGGCCCAGAGTAGGGTGGCTGGATGAAAGAAAACTGTACAATAGAGAACACATCATGTTAGCATGGGTGTGTACGTTCTGGATCCTTCCAGCCTTACAGGGTTGCATGCTCCAAAGCTCCACCAGGAGATCAGCCCTACCATGTTTTTAAGCCACTTCTTCCTGGGGAGATGATGGCTTATTCGGCCATGAGCTGGGATTCGGGTGAGCTGGACCAATCCTTTTTCCTGCCTCAGTTTCCCTGCCTGGCAGGCAGGCCCCGTAGAGCTGGGATTCCTGCATGGAACCCCAGTCTCCATGAAACTTCATACCTTGCCCAGTTCTTTGAACTTACCTTTCACAGTAATCCTGGACTTGATCCTCAATGACAGTCACTCTCTAAATCCATCCCCTCTTCCTACACCCCTGAATGTCAGCACAGGCCTGCCCTCAGGTCTTCCCACTCCTGAGAACATCTCTGGATAGAGAAGATAAAAACAGAAAGTGGGAGTGCAAATGAAAAGAAATCAAGATTCCCTTGCACAATCAAAGAGGACAGTGGGAGCTTTCACAGTATCGCACGGCCGCTAAATGCTGACACCCAGGTAAGTTTTCCTGCTCTCGCTTTAAATTTCTCTTTCTTATTTCTTTATTGAAGATCTTTAGAGCAGCACTGTTCACTCATGTGCCTGGATACAAAAGATATCTCTCAGGGGAAATGAGCACATTCTCTTCGGCCAACTAGAAAATAAATGACGTATGAAGCCAGAAAAGATGCTCGGCACCTTCATGATCCTTCAGACCGGCAAAGCATCTACTCTGCAGTTTCCATGATCTTTTACAAACATTAGTCCTGTGTCCCTCACACCAGTCTGTCTGAATCCACATTTTACTGGCTGGGAGAAGCCAATGGATTTCCCCAAGATGGCGGCAGGGTTCAAGGTGAGAGCATTAGGCCTCCCGTGTTCCACACATGAACTGAGCAGCACACATGTATTCCTGCCTTCCTATGCCACACAGTCTGGCAGGAGAAAAATATTAACATCACAAATTCATAATTATAAACCACAACAGGCAAAACTGGATCTGCATCTCCAGCAACAGAGGACCGACCGAATACATGATGGCTCATCCCCATGTAATACATCACTACCCCGGGCGCTAAACGTGGGCTTGCACAGATACATTTATTTACCTAACATACATCCTCAAGATGTTGCTAAATAAAAAGAAAACAGGGTACAGAAGAGATCATAAAATAGGATTCTATTTTCCTTACAAGAAAAATAAAAGACATGCATACAAAGCCCCGGCTTTTGCCTGCTGTTATACTGCCCTTCTCCCGTGTAGACTGCGCTGGTAGCCCACCCTTTAGCACAGGCATGGGCAAACTACAGCCCATGGGCCAAACTCAACTGCTGGTGTAAATAAAGTTTTATTGGAACACAGAAGCACTCGTTCATTTACATATTGTCTAGGGCTCTTTTCATGCTACGACAGCAAGTTGACTCATTCCAACAGACCTGGTAGGACAGCAAAGCCTAAAATATTTACCCTCTGGCACTTCCCAGAAAAAGTCTGCCAGCCCCTGGACTAGTCTATCCAGGAATCTGGGAGTGTGGTTGTTCTGAAATCACAGCCCTCTTAAGCGAGCACTTACGAGGTGCCAGTCCCTATGTGAGCACTTTGCAAGACCTGGATGCAGATTAAGGAAACTGCCTAGGGTCACACATCTGGAAAAAGAAAGAACAGAGATTCCAAACTAGACTTTCACATGCAATGACACACTATTTCTGGAACAGATTCCTCCTCCTGCTTCCCTTCCTTCTCTTTCTGTTCCAGCCTCTGGCCTCATAAATACAGACACGTCTAGCCTTATCTCGGCCTGAAGTCCTGTAAGTCTATCACGACCTCTAACTCTGGACATAATTTTTTAATAGTATTAATCAGCTCAGACATCCAGATTGCCTCTGGAGCTGTTACTGGTCAATAGAAGCTTCTGGAAGAGGTGAGATGAGAGCCGGTGTCTTTTTTTTTTTTTTAAGTTTTTATTTAAATTCCAGTTAGTTAACATACAGTGTACTCTTCGTTTCCGGTGTACACTATATCGATTCGACACTTCCACACAACACCCAGTGCTCCTCACAGCAAGGGCACTCGCTAATCGAGGGCTGCTATCTTGAGCCTTGGTTCTGGATGATTTTAAGAAAAAGGCAGAGGGGGAAGGCCATCCAGAGAGTAGGTATAAGGCATGTTAAAACCAGAGTCGCAAATGCGCTCATGCACTTAGCAACACTGAAACACTGAGCCCCGGGTACACAGGGAAGAGGAGGGCGGTTAGTGATTCATGAGTCCGTGTCCAGCTTTCTGGTGTCGTCATGACCAAGCATTTACTTACTGGTATGTATATTATTTTACAAAAAAATTCCTTTCGTTTTTCGTTTTTATTTCTCCTTTATACTACACTTAGGTCCTATTAATTTTTAATTATGCAATGTGGCTTGGTCATATTATCTATGAAGTTAGTTTCAGGAGGTCCCACAAAATGTTTGTTCTAAGAAGGGAACACTGGGCCGAAACGAGAACCATCAGCCTAGTAAATTCAGGGGGTTAGTGGGAAGTTCTGTGAGGCTAGAGCCAAATGGAGGACTGGAGACATGAGCGGTCTGGGGACAGGCTGAAGGACACAGGAAGGATGCAGAATATGTGGAATTTGGGGGCACAGAAGCAATTTTACTATGAAACTAATGAGGCTGAAGTTTCACTTGGCCCCTTGGATGCTTGGGGACCTTCCTACACCTTAGGAGGAGCCCTACAGCATTTTCATATGGTCATTTTTTTTTTAATTTGAAGTATATTTTAATTTCCATTTTGCTTAACCAAAGTCCTCCACAATTTATACAGAAGGCCCCACAAACTCTGGACAGCCTTGGTTAGATGCAGAACATGCAGAATATTCAAGCAAGGAAATGACAAATGCTTTGTGCACAACAAAAAAACCTCTGGGCACTCCTCCCTGAAGGAGATAAATGTTCTTGCCTCTTGCTTCCGAATCCACAGTAGTGAGCCAGGCAATGTGGTTCAGACTTAGTTTCTGCGCAGCCCACATATGGACCCAGACACATCACTGCATGGTCACTGTGGTCCATCCGTCAGCATGCCTTCAATTCAGTGAACCTAACTGCCCTGGGCACATTTACCCACAGAACAAATAAACTATTCCCAGGTAAGAGGAACCTCAAGACCAGCTTTTGCACCAACTTTAGCATGAAGACACACCACTGTATTTCTCGTACCTTCCTGAATTTGTGGCTCCGTTACCTGAGTGAGGTACAGTGATACCAGCACACATTGCAAATACTTTCATTCACCCTACATCTGTGTATTATAGTCCTACTATGCACTAGATCTTGTGGCAGATGCCAGAAAGACAGGGTAGAAGAGTGGGCTGTTGGAGTCTTTGTGTACTTACTAGCTATGTGACCTTGTGGCAAGCCGTTGGACCTCTCTAAGCTCAAACTTCTCTTGACTATGAAATAAACCTAATGAATATGTTGACATACTAGAATTTAAGAAATAAAAATTTAGGGGGACACCTGGGTGGCTCAATGGGTTAAGTCTCTGCCTTTGGCTCGGGTCATGATCTCAGGGTCCTGGGATCAAGCCCCGCATCGGGCTCTCTGCTTAGCGGGGAGCCTGCTTCCCCCTTTCTCTCTGCCTGCCTCTCTGCCTACTTGTGATCTCTGTCTGTCAAATAAATAAATAAAATCTCTTTAAAAGTTTTTAAAAATAACAATTTTTGAGAAAAGGGTATGTTCCAAGTGAAAAAAAAAATTAAAAATAAAGAAAGTGGACTTCATGACCATAGTGAGCTTCCTCTATTGTTGCCTGTCCCACAAATCTTTCTCCTCATTTAATGTTCTACTGTATTACATGATTATTTGCACTGAGGTATGATTTTCATCCAATAAAATACAGTTCTTAAGTGTACAGCTCGATGAGTTTTGACAACTGCATATTTCCAAGTAACCTCACTAGAAATAAGATATAGAACACTCCTATTACCCCAGAGAGTCTCTTATGACCTTTTCACATCAATTCCTACACACACGTTAGAAACAACCACATCTTACTTCCAACACCATGGATAAATGGCATCACACACATGTAACTTTTTATGGCTGGCTTCATTTGCTGAATATGGTATTTTTGAGCTCCATGCATGTGTTCATACACAGCAGTGGCCTGTCTTGTCGTGTTGTTGAATAAAATGCCACTGGGTGACTGCATACTGCAATTATCTATCCGGTCACACAATGATGGACATTTGGGTTTTTCCAGGTTTTAGCTATGGTGAATACAGCTGCTGTGAGCACTGCTGTCAAAGTCTTTCTGCAGACACATGATTACATTACTCTTGGGTAAATATCGAAGAGTGGAATTTCTGGGTCATTGGGTAAATGGATATTTAACTTTGTAAGAAGTTAACAAATAGTTCTCCAAAATGGTAGTACCATTTGCTACTTCCCCCAACAAGCAATGCAATGTTCGATCCGCTGCTCCATATCCTAACACTCTCTTTGCCAATTTTTGTTGGTTTTTGTTTTGTTTTGTTTTTGCCATTCCAGTGGTTGTGAAATAGATTCTCAGCATTACAGTTTTCACTATTTTTCATTCTAGCCTTTCAGACAGGGGTGTAGTGATACCTCCTTGTGGCTTTACGTTGTTTCCTGAATAGCTAATGATCAAGCCACACCTGAAACAAACCACCTCTGAAATTTCCTGTTAAGTAAACCAACTGTCTGTAGTTATTGAAACCAGCAGTCTATCAACTGTCACTGAAAGTTTCCTAAGTGACAGAGGGCCATCATTTTCATTTACCAGTTAAGGAGCTGAAAATGTAAAGGTAAGTTATCCATATGGTCGCACAGCTCATATTTAAAATCAAATCTAGGGGTGCCTGGGTGGCTCAGTGGGTTAAAGCCTCTGCCTTCTGCTCGGGTCATGAACCCAGGGTCCTGGGATCGAGCCCCGCATCCGCCTCTCTGCTCAGCAGGGAGCCTGCTTCCCTTCCTCTGTCTTTCTTCTTTCTGTCTGTCAAATAAATAAATAAAATCTTTAAAAAATAAAAATTTAAGAAATCAAATCAAATCTATTTAAAATCACTCAAAAGTCGGTGCTTTTTTTTTTTTAAGATTTTATTTATTTATTTGACAGACAGAGATCACAAGTAGGTAGAGAGGCAGGCAGAGAGAGAGGGGGAAGAAGGCTCCCCGCTGAGCAGAGCCGGATGCGGGGCTTGATCCCAGAATCCTGGGATCATGACCTGAGCCGAAGGCAGAGGCTTTAACCCACTGAGCCACCCAGGTGCCCCAAAAGTCCGTGCTTTTTCTACTAAGTTTTGCTCTTTCTTAAACTTAATTTCTGAATCTACATTTAAAAACCTAAATGGGAGCACCTGAGCGGTTCTGTAAGGTTAAGTGTCCGACTCTTGGTTTCGCCTCAGGTCATGATCTTGGGGTCTTGGGATTGAGCCCCACACCAGGCTCCCAGCTCAGCATGGAGTCTGCTTGAGATTCCCTCTCACACTTCTCCTCCTCTCACTCTCACACACTGTCTCTGTCTCTCCCTTCCTCTAAAAATAAATAAATAAAATCTTTTTAAAAAAGCAAATGAAAAACTAATGAGATTTAATTGAAAACTACATGATGCATAATTTATATAAGCAGGGGGGAATAAAAGCATAGCTTGAGAAAGTGAAATATTTTCTATCTTTCACTTATATACTTAATTTTAACTTGCCAAATCATTCCGAGAATATTTACTGAAAGCATATATTATATGTTGGGCACTGTATTAGAAATATAAAAAAGAGTAAGAGAATGATCCTAAATGTGTACTCACCAAACAACAGAGACCCCAAAAAAAAAAAAAAAAAAAAAAAAGGAAGAAGAAGATCGTTGAAGTTGTTAAAAACAGGTGCTCGAAAGTGAAATAGACATGGTAATAGTAACACCCAATTCCCAGCAAAAGATAGAGCCACCAGACAGAAAATCATCAGTGATACAGGGACATCTGAACATAGCCAACCAACATGGTCTAAATGATATACACAGAACACTGTACCTAACAACAGCAGAATACATGCTCTCTTCAAGTACTGCAAGAACATTCACCAAGAGACTGCACCCCACAACACAAAATAAACCTCAACATATTTAAAAGAATTGAGATCATATAAACTATTTTCTCTGACCACAATGGAACCAAACTAAAAAGTGGTAACAGGGCAGCTGGGTGGCTCAGTCAGTTAAGCCTCTGACTGTAGGTTTCAGCTCGAGTCATGACCTCATGGGTTGTGGTATCAAGACCCACATCGAACTCCAAGTTCCCTGGGAGTCAGCTTGGAGATTCTCTCCCTCTGCCCTCCCCCAACTTGTGTGCATTCTCTCACTCAAATAAACAAATCCTTTTTTTTTTTAAGATTTTATTTATTTATTTGAGAGAAACAGTGAGAGAGAGCATGAAAGGGGAAAGGTTCAGAGGGAGAAACAGACTCCCCATGGAGCTGGAAGCCCAATATGGGACTTGATCCCAGTACTCCAGGATCATGACCTGGGCCAAAGGCAGTTGCTTAACCAACTGAACCACCCAGGCGCTCTTTTTTTTTTTTTTTAAAGTAACAGCAAAGCAATAGGAAAAACCTTTAAACATTTGGAAATTGAACAAAACAGTTCTAAATGATCAACAGGTCCAAAAGGAAATCTCAAGGAAAATAAAATACAGAGAGCTAAATCAAAATGAAAATACAGTGTATCAAAATATGTGGGACGCAGCTAAAGCAGTGCTGGCAGGAAAATCAATAGCACTAAATGCTTATTTTAGAAAAGGAGAAAGATCGCAAATCAAATAAGCTAAGTTCCTACCTCAAGAAAATAGGAAAAGAACAAAGAAACCCAAACCAAGCAGAAGAAAGCAATAATAAACCCAACAGCAAAAATTGAATGAAAACAGGAAAACAATAAAGAAATCAAGTAAACAAAAACCTGGTTCTTTGAAGAAAAAAAACAACAATAAAACTGATAATCCTCAAGAAAAAACTGACAAAAAAATCAAAAAAGGGAAGACACAAGTCACCAATACCAGAAATGAAACAGGAGCTATCACTACAGATCATAAAGCCATTAAAAAGATAATAAGGAAATATCACAAACAACTGTACACTCATAAACTCAACAACTCAGAAGAAATGGACCATTCTTCAAAAACCACTAACTACCAAAACTCAAGACAAAACAGTGTCTGAAAAGCCCTATAACCATTAAAGAAAGTGAATTCGTAATTTTAACATTCCTAAAAAAGGAAATCTCTGGACCCTGATGGTTTTATTGGAGAATTCCATAAAAACATTTTGAGGAAAATAAACACCAACTGTATATAAATTCTTCTCCACAATAGGAGGAAAACACACACACACAAAGATAATTATAAAAATGGAAAATCCAGATCAGTTTCTCTCGTTGACTTAAGATGCAAAAATCCTTAACAAAAATATTAGCAAATTCAACAATGAATAAAAAGAATTATACACCATAACTAAGTGGGATTTATTTCAGTGTACAAGGCCAATTCAAAAGCCAATCACTGTAAGCTGCCATATCAACAGGCTAAAAAAAAAAAAAGAAGAAAGAAAAACTTGATATAGCAAAACCGTCTGACAAAATCCAACCCCATTCCTGATCAATACTCTGAGCACATTAGGAATAGAGGGGAACCCAATCAATTTAAAAAGATCATCTACAAAAACAAACAAACAAAAACCAAACACCATAGCTAACACCGTACTTGGTGTTGAAAGACCATATACTTTCTTACTAATATCAGAAAAGGCAAGGATGTCCACCATTCTCAACACTCTTATCCAAGAGAATACTAGAAGGTCTACCCACTGAACTCAGGCAAAGAAAAAAACAATATGATCTATATATATTGGAAAGTAAAAAAAATAAACCATCTGTATTTGCAGATGGCATGATGACTGACAGAAAATACCAAGGAATCTGGGGCACTTGGGTAGCTCAGTCTGTTAAGCTGCCGGCTCTTGACGTCAGCTCAGGTCATGATCTCAGGACTGTGGGACCGAGCCCCACAGGGGGCTTAGCACTCAGCATGGAGTCTCCTTGAGGATTTTCTCTCTCCATCTCCCCCTGCCCCGCCCTGCCCCGCCCCGCCCCACCTCCCACCCTGTGCTCATTCTCTTTCTAATAAACCTTTGAAAACCCCAAGGACTGTACCCCCCAAAAACTTCCAAAAGTCATGAATGTGTTCACCAAGGTTGTAGATTATAAGCTCAGCATGCACAAAGTCAACTGCATGTTCATACTAACAATGAACATGTACAGACCAAAATTAAAAATGCAGTATCATTTACAACTGCTCCAAAGAAAATAAAATACTTAGTTATAAATTTAACAGGACATGTACAGGATCTGTACGCTGGAAATTACAAAATGCTAATGGAAGTAATCAAAGAAGATCTAAATAAATGGAGAAACATATCGTGTTCAGCAACTGGAAGACTCAACATAGTAAAGATGTCAAGTCTCCCCAGGTTGATCTACAGATTTAATGAATTCCTATCAAAATCCACACAAGGTATTTGTAGAAATAGACAAACATATTCTAAAAAGTATATGGCAAGGCACAGACCATAGCATATTTTAAACAACCTTGGAAAAGAAAAACAAAGCGGGAGGAATCACTCACTTTAAGGCTTATTGTATAGTTAGAGTAATCAAGACAATGTGGTCCTCAAGTAGGAACAGACACACAGATCAATGGAACATAGGAGACCCACACAAACATGCTTCACTGATTTTCGACAAAAATGCAAAAGCACTAAAAGAAAAACAATAGAACAAAGGTAGCCTTTTCAACAAACAATGCTGCAGCAACAAGAAAATTTGCAGAGGCAAAAAAATGAACATAAACCACACCTCAAACCCCACGAGGAAGTTAACTCAAAGGGGATCATGTAGCTAAGTGTAAAATTATTTAAAAAAAAAAATTTAATAACAACCGGAGAAAATTTTCCAGATCTTGGCTAGACAAAAAATTCCTTAGGCACCGAAAGCATGAGTCATAAAAGGAAATTCCGATAAAATAAAAAAGTTTATTCTGTTATAAAGCCCTGTTAAGAAGATAAAAAGACAAAGCTATGGCCTGGAAAAAAAAAAATCTGCAAATCACAAGTCCCACAAAAAACTACTATCTAGACTATATATATAAAGAACTCTCAAAACTCAAGATTAAAGATCAAACAATCCAAATAAATAAAATTTAAAAAAATTAAAAAAACAAAAAGGGACGCCTGGGTGGCTCAGTTAGTTAAGCGGATGTCTTCGGCTCAGGTCATGATCCCAGCGTCCTGGGATCGAGTCCCACATTGGGCTCCTTGCTCAGCAGGGAGCCTGCTTCCGCCTCTGCCTCTGCCTGCCACTTTGCCTGCCTGTGCTCGCTCTCTCTCCCTCTCTCTCTGACAAATAAATAAAATTTTAAAAAAATAAAGATCAAACAATCCAATTAGAAAATATACATAGGACATGAACAGGCATTTCATCGAGGAAGACACAGAAAAAGCAAATAAGTGCATGAAAAGATAATCAACATCATTAGCCCTTGAGGAAATAAAGCCAAAATGAGGTATCACTACACACCTGTCTGAAAGGCTGGAATTAAAAACAGAACAACCCTAATGTTGGTAAGTATGCAAAGAACTGGATCACTCATACACTACTGGTGGAAATGTAAAATGGAACTCTAGCAGAGTTAGAAAATGTCTTATAAAACTAAACATGCAATTATTATACAACCCAGCTATTGCACTCTTGGGGGCCCGCCCAGAGAAATAGCAATTAACGTTCACACAAAAACCCAGAAACGCGGGACACCTGGGTGGCTCAGTCGGTTAACCATCTGCCTTCAGCTCAGGTCATGATCCCAGAGTCCCAGGATGGAGTTCTGCACTGGGCTCCTCGCTCATCGAGGAGCCTGCTTCTCCCTCTGCCTGCCACTCCCCCTGCTTGTGCACGCCCTAATAAATATATGAAGTTTAAAAAAAAAAAAAATACAGGCATGTTTACAGCGGCTTTCTAATAGTCCAAACTACAAACAGCCCAGAAGCCTTTCAACAGATGAACAAAGTAGGGTACATCTCCACATGGAACACTGCTCAGCAATAAGAAAGCATGAACTTTGGTACAACTACATGGGTGAATCTTCTGGGAATTAAACTACGTGAAAAAAAAAGCCAACCTCAAAACGTTCCATTACAGCACGATTCTATTCATTTAACATCGCTGAAATGACAGAATCACAGACCCGGAGAACAGATCAGTGGCCACCAGGGGTCAGGGACTGTGGGAGGTGGTGCTCCAGGGAGGCAAGTGGGTGTGGCCATAAAACAGCACAGGGGGGGATCCTCATGCGGCTGGAGACTCCCACACCCTGATGTGGTAGAGGACTCCCAGCAGCCTATGCTTGGAATAAAACTGCACCTAGCTGGGAGGCCTGAGGGGCTCAGTGGGTTAAGCCTCTGCCGTCGGCTCAGGTCGTGATCCTGGGATCGAGCCCCGCATCGGGCTCCTTGCTCGGTGGGGAGCCTGCTTCTCCCTCTGCCTCTCTGCCATCTGTCTCTCTGACAAATAAATAAAACCTAAAAAACAAACAAACTGCACACAGCTAAATATAGATACACACGTGCTAAAACACAGACACACACATGCGGACACTCACACACACATCAACGGGTCCAAATTAAAACAGGGCGATCTCAATACAGTCAGTGGACTGTATCAGTTTTGCAAAACGTCACCATGCTACCACAGAAGGGCCGGCAGGACCTCTCTGTCTTATTCCGTATACCATTTACCTCGATTTCCGTCTTCGCTCTGTTCTGGAACCCGGACTGGATCCTGATGGAAGAACCAAGCAGCACTCGGAGACGCCGGAGGTTTATTTAACACCAGCAGGGTCAGAGGAGAGCGATCTCCCAAGGTCTGAGCCCGGAGCGCAACGCGGCGTGGCGGGGGGGAGGGTTATTTATACCCTTCGACTTCCGCATACTTAGCGCTCTTGGTGCGCATGCGCGGGAAGCAGAACCCGGAAGAGGCCCGGGTCAGGGGCTGGGACTCCCTTGCTAGCTCAGTGGGCCATCTTGGAACACAGATTTTCCTTATCAACTCTACAGAAGCTCAGGGTCAGCTGGGGAGAACAAGCATTTAGGGAAATGATTAGAATTGAGTGTGTTAACCCCCACGGTCAAGGGCATGCAGTCGACAGAGAGATTTGGAGACTGTGACACTGACAACTGAACAGGCATTTTGTGAGCAGAGGATTTGAGAAGAACACGGAGACAGGACGAGGGGACTGATGTCCTGTCTCCAGTGTGTGGACACACACACACACACACATACACACTCCCGCTCACCCAGCAGAAGTGACCACAAAACCACCAACATGGGGGAGCTTTGTGCCAACGCTGAATCTGGGGAAGGGTGTCCTCTACTTGTCGATACTTGGAGAAACAGTGACATAAATTGGAGATGTAAGGACGCTGTCAAAAATTACCCCAGGCAACTTCCTTTCTGGAAAGTGTTGGGAGCAAGATGTAATCTGAGGGAAATGGAACAGCATCCCCTTAGGACCTTCGCAGAGACTGAGGAGGCTGCGGTGTGGCACAGACCAACTTGGTAGCCGGCAGCATCAAGGGATGCGTCTGTTTGGAACCTACCACTATGCCACCAAGCAACCAACCAGACACAGACACCGGGGTTTGAACAGACACTAGAAGAAGGAGTTGATATGACTGCCTTGGTCCCTAGATGCCCTTCCCATCCCCCGATGCCAACCTAGGTCACCCTCCTCTCCAGCTTCAGAAAATATTGTAATAACAATAATGGTAACAATTAATGATTAAGAGCTAGTATCAAGTGTCAGCCAATAAATTAATTAAGCATGAGCTGTCATTCCGGCATCCAACAATAATATAAGACCAAAGACAAGGATCCAAATGGCGTGAAGGTGAACAAAACAAAACCCTAGGAATATGCCATGCAATTCTGGAAGCAAATAAAAAGCTGGAATACAGCTGTCCGCATTTGAGGATACATTTAAAAGAGAACAAATACCACCTCCACCACCACAAGAGGCTTGTGAAAACTTGTAGCTTTGAGGGAGGATTTAAACATAACATACAACAAGCAGAGGAGGATCATATTTTCAAGGAAAATTGCTTGGGAAATTTTCAATACCATCTGCTTTTCACTCTCAAGGAAATCATAGAAAACAAAGAACCTGTAAAATAAGAGGAAATAATAAGGCAACTTACTGAGGGCACAAAGAAAGAGAAAGCCAAGAGAGGTAGGAAATTAATTCAAGGAAAGGAATGAGCGTGTTCCAGAATTAAAACATTAAAGGTGGTGAAGAACTGTACTGATAATATATGAAATTTCAACACCTTGCCGAGCAAAACAAATTGAAGCAGCTCTTTCTGAATGCAAAAGAAAAGGGGGAAAAAAGATAAAAGTCATTAGAAATGACTTTTATGGTGGTTTCTATAGACATGTTGATGACAGTTACGGAAAACAGAAGCTGGAGTCCCTGGGGAAGAACACAGAACTGATGGAATATAAACAATATGACCACAGTTGCAATGAGCTCACTTAGTCCTCACTTGGTACTTACAAGGAATGGATTTTATATGAGGAAGCTAAGCCCTAGACAAATTAGTTCCTTGATCAGTTACTTGCCAGACAAGTTAGTAACTTGTTTATCAAGCCTACTGAGCAGAGCTGGGGAGGGGGACAAGGAGGGTAGAGAAGGAGGGGGAAGGATAAGAGACAAAGACAGAAAGAGACTAAAAAATACAAAAATCCAAATGCTCATGAAGGGCTCCTTTTTCAACAAAGGCAGCAAGCTAAAATAAAGCAACATCTAGACACAACTTAATACTTTCGGTCCCCTGGGAGGGGCAGGGATCCTGGTCAAACGCAAAGAAACAGAAATTAAATTGGTAGCAATCTCCTCCACCTCAGCATTTAAGATGCTAGAAACAAGGAAACAAAGTAAACAGTTCTAATGGAAAACAGTTGTAACCTGGGGATTGTTAATACTCAAGCTGAAACTCTTGTGAAAGCAACAAAAAAGAAATTCCCTGGCAGAAAAGGAACAAGGAAATGAAGTACTCATTTACCTACCGTGGGGAAAAAATGGTCGGTAAGACTACTCAGTAAAATAAGGGATGAATTAAAAAATAAAAGTAAAAACCTCACTTGTGGGGAGGGCATGTCAGAAAGAATCAAAGGACAGGACTGAATGCTGAAAACATCTCCACATGAAACTCTCCTGACCTCCTGCCCTCCCACAATGCATCGCCTGGAAAATATTCAGAGCTCAAGAAATGTCTGCTCCATCATATTTAATGATGCTACGATGGAGGAGTTCTCATTAAAGTCGAGAACAAGAAAAGGAAATTGTCTATTTTTATTTAACTTCATTCCAAAAACTGTCAGCAGGATGAAAATGTTAGAGGAAGCCATACCGTATAAATACTGGAAAAGAAGAAGCAATACTTCATTATTTGTGGATCACATGAGACCACCTGCAAATTCAGGAAATTCCAGTGCAAACTTACTACAACTGTTCAGTAGGGAATCCAGGCCATATCACATATATGCACATACGTAATTAATATTACATGCTAAGTTATTTGTAATTTAATATCCGCTACCTTCCCTCTATGGCTATAATATCCAGTGAAAAAGGATGTGATTATCATATTCACAATAACACAAAAACATAAAACACCTTCAAACAACTTTACAGAGAAATGCCCGTGACCCAAATGAAAAAAGATTTATCCTTTGATGGAAAATATAACAAAATACATTGTTACACAAAGGCCAGGTTCTTAGATGGGACAATGTAACACTGTATCAATTTTTAGTCCTTAAACATCAATCTACAAATCTAATACCATTAACTAACATTCCAAGGTGATTTTATTTGGAACTTACCATGATTCTAAAATACAGCAGTAAGTATAAGCAGAGAACAGCCCCTCAGATTTTGATAAAGAATAATAAGGAAGGAGAAACCACACTGTTAGAGAATATAATACAAGGGAACAATGAAAAACTTGTTTCTGAAACCATAATGGAGGTAGATTGATGGAACAGAATAAAAAGGAAAGAGACCCAAATAAGTACTTAATGAACCCAAAAGTTGGTATTTCAGATGTGTAGGAAAAGAACATCTAAATAAATATAGATCTTTTAAAAAGAGGTTTAAACCACACCTCAGAACTCATACCAAGTTAATCTTTAAATGAATAAAAAATTAAAAGTTGAAAAATGGAGTTATAAAAATGGTCTGAAGAACAACTAAAGAAATAGGTCATCTTTCCCTGCTTGGGTTTTTTTTTTCCCCCAACACTTATGGGCTTCTAGAATGTTGTATCAATCCTTTATATGTTGCTGACTGTCTCTTCACATTAAAATGCGAGCTCTATGAGGTTAGGATTTTTATTTTATTTTATTTTTTTAAGGGTAGGATTTTAAACTATTTAACCCCCCCCACCAGTGTCTTCGAGAGCTTCTAATAATAACTAAGCCAAAAATCTGTTGACTAAATGATTAAATAAATGGTATCCCATTGTGAAAAATCAGTCTAAACACTCAAAGAGGAAAGTAACATGAAAGTAAAACTGCATATCTTATATAAAACATAAGGTGAACGAATTTTTGTCTACATTTAAAAAGGGCAGAAGAAAGTATACAACAGACTGAGAAAGAAAAAAAAAATGTCTGCAACCTATATATAAAGGCTGAGCATCTCTGACAGGGGTGCCTGGCTGGCTCAGTCAGAAGAAGGTGCGGCTCCAGATCTTGAGGTCATGAGTTTGAGCCCCAGGTTGGGTGTAGAGATTACATAGATAAAAATCTTTTTTAAAAAAATTAAGTAACTAGCCTTTATAAAATACTAAGAACAACAAAGGGGTAAAATAATATCCAGAAGAAAAAAAAAATGTGGTCAATAAACATTTAAAATGTGTAACATCACAAATAACAAAAGCACTTGTATCTGAATTAAGAGAGAAATACATCATTTCTCTCTCCTCTGACGGGCACAGTCTGATCATATTCTGTCTTCAATCAGAGTGTAAGGAAATAGGGACTCTTACACCAGTAAGCAGAAGTAAATTTTAGTACGATCTTTCTGGAGAGCAATGAAATGTGTCAAATTTTATATGTGCATGCCCATTTACCAGCAATTCTGCTGCTAGGAAATTGTCATACAGAAAGGCATGCACAAATACAGTAGTCAAACAAGAGAAAGGATTTTTGATGCACTGCTACCATAATAATAAAAAAAACCTACAACAACTTAAATGCCTCTGATATCAAATGAATTAGGGTACATCAACACAGTGGAATAACACGTACTATGTTGCATACCAGTGTGGGTCAGAACTGCCTGAACAGTACATGTGATAAATTCAGTAAGACATCAAGTTACTGCACAGTACGGATGTCTCGTCTATGTGTTAACAGCACTTCTCAACCTGGGGTCCCCTGACCAATGGTTTCAGCATGACTTGGGACCTTGTCTGAAATGCTAATGATCAGGATTCACCCTAAACCTACTGAATCATAAACCTCTTGTGTTTTAACAAGCCCTGCAGGACAGTGTGATGCACATTCCAGTTTGGGAACCGCTGGCAAAGCTTGAAAGATTTCCTAAAAAATTTTATTTTCTCCTTTATCTATTTCTACATTCCAATGGATGTGCATTGCTTTTGAAGTCAGAAAAGCTAAGTTATTTCCATCAGGGAGAGAAAGAGGGAGGGAAGGAGGGAGGGAAGAGGAGTATGACCAGCCAACAGAAAAGTCGACAAGAGACTCACCTGAGTGAGGCCATCCCCAGGCAATTCCTAATACAGGTATGTTTTGAACAGTCAATTTGACCGGAATTAAAAGAAAGCTGTATTAAAATTTGACAGCTTTTCCAGGGGTTATGAACAGCTTTGAGAAAAACAGTAGAACTGAATGGAGCAAGGGCAGAGTGTGCTGTCAGATTTCCAGTAAAAATAGAGAGCGCACTGGAAATCTATAGCAAAAGTGTAAAATGGGGTAGGTATATATGGGACCCAGAAATCTAAACACTAGGGATTTCTCCTAGGTAATATTTGAGGGTATGTTTCTTTCAATTATTGTAAAAAAATTTTTTTTGAAAGCATCCTAAATGTAAATATAAAATTGATTGAAAGAAGTATGTTATACTCCATAAATACAAATGTGGTTGTCAGAGGGGAAGGCGGTGGGGAGATGGGCGACACAGGCGAAAGGGATTAAGACCTGCAAACTTCCAGTTACAAAATAAATAAGTCACAGACATGAAAAGTACAGCATGGTCAATAATAGCATAATAATACAGTGACAGATGCTGACCACGTTTATCATGGTGAGTATCACGTAATGTATAGAATTGTCCAATCACTGAGCTCTACACCTGAAACTAATATAATGCCGTATGTCAACTACACTAAAAAAAATAAATAAATAAAATGAAAAAGAATTATACACCTTCATGAAATAACTATATTATAGTTCTTTAATGAAATAACTATATTACAATTACGTTAGTAATATAATTGTTATCCAATTTAATGAAATAACTATATTACAATTACAACAGTAATATAGTTATTTCATTAAAAAGGATGGCATAAATATACTAATATAGAACTACATTAATGTGTTGTCAAGAGAAATACTCCTATCAACAGTAAGCACTGAATAGGCATTAGGCAGTATTCTGAGAATGTTCTAAAAAGTAACTCACGTAATCCTAACAGCCATGTAAGAAAGTGAGATGGCCATCTTACAGATGACAAGGCACATCTGGAGAATTTCAGCAACTTGCCCAAGGCCACCAGGTGATGCGGAGTGGGGCCGGCTGGTGGCCGAGCCCCAGCTTCTGCAGCACCCACCTTGGTAATCCACGCAGTATCATTGAAATTGTTGGTGACTGTCCGAAGACCATCTGAAAAGTCTGAAAGGTTAAACACCAAAACACGAGCAATGGTTGTCTCTGGGTCACGGACTCAAAGGTAGTTAAAACTGTGCTTTTTTTCGGCTTATCTTTTGTCTCTAAAGATGATATATGACATGTGTAAGTGATTAATATTTCATTGGGGACATTTTTGGTACATTGACAAGAGAGGAGCAGGAAGAGCTCACGATGAAGACAAGCTCTACCAAATCCAACCAGCAGAGAAAGAACCTTTGAAAGGCACGGAGTTAGGAAAAGATATGGTACTTCGAGGTAACAAGGAGAATTTGAGTGTGAGTGGCGTTGAGACCACCTGTAACAGCCATTGTCACATTTCATGACCACAGCTATGAAAACAAAGTAAAGCTCGGGGAAATTTTAGTTCCGGTCTGCTCCATGTACATGAAAATACAGCTTTTCCTCAATTAAGAGACTCCGACAATTGGGGCATTAAAATTGCATGGGACCTTCATACACACTATCAGCAAGACTGTACTCAGATCCTTCAAGAAAGCCTGTATTTGTTCATGAACAAGATCCCATATGCAGTATCCGTGTTATGCTATAAACAATCTCAACTCAATGTCCAGGCAAGTGTTGCAAGAAAAGGCAAGTGGACCTTCTTGATGAATACAGGCCCCCAGATGTAAGTATCTCATAATGGGATTGCAAACTCCAAGAGAGGACTGGAGACAAACATCTGAAGGATTACGGGGCTGTAAAGCCTTACAGGACTTAGTCCTTCCCAACTGCTAACACTTAATACTCAGATTTCTTCACTCATGCTTTCCTAGGACATCCAATCCCTTTCTTTGCAAATGAACTTGTCCTTGTGGTAAATCACATTATTGCTCAAAATGCTCATTGCTGGGGCGCTGGGTGCCTCCGTCAGTTAAGTGTCTAACCTAACTGATTAAGTCTAACTCTTGGTTTGGGCTCAGGTCATGATCTCAGGGTCATGAGACTGAGCCCTGCATTGGGCTCAGTGCTCAGCACTCAGTGGGGAGTCTGCTTGAAAGTCTTTTCCCCTCTCCCTCCCTTCCCCTCTCTTCCCCCTCTCATACTCTCTCTAAAACAAATACATAAAATCTTAATAAAAAAAAAAGCTCACTGCCTCTCCTTATGGAAGGACTATTCTTCTCCACTCCACTGACATCAAGATGGTCCATATGACTTTCTTTGGCCAATGAAATAAAGATGAAGTTTCACAGAAACACTTTTAAGAAGTGTTTAAGAGTCATTACATCCTTATGGTCCACACCTCTATGCTTTCTGCTCTCAGTGCCATCAAACTACTGATACACCAGACAAGTGCAACTCTATTAGCCTGGATCCCAGAGTAAATAATTTGTGGGCATCATTACAATTCACCAAAAACGGACGTGAAATATGAGAACTAAATCTTTGTGGCCGTAAGCCAGAGGACTTTGGAGCAATTCGTTACTGTAGCATATCTTAGTATGAGCTGACTGATAGATCGCTGTACCCCTGCTTTCCTGTTTGGAGACCCAATTAACACCAAGAATCACTTCCTCCTAGAAGCTCTGTGACCACTCTCCATATTCTCAGAGATAGAAAAGCTGACCTAGGGGCGCCTGGGTGGCTCAGTCAGTTAAGCATCTGACTCTTAATTTCTGGCTCATGTTGTGATCTCGAGATCATGAGATCGAGCCCCATGTGGGGCGCCACACCAGGCATGGAGCCTGCCTGAGATTCTCTACTTCAACCTCTGCCCACCCCTACCCTGCTCACAAGTATGTGTGTGGCACATTCTCTCCCCCTCTCTCCCTCTAAAATAAGGAAGAAAAAAAAAAAGGAAAAGCTAATCTAGGTACATCTTTCTTTTCGAAATTGGTAAGATCTGGACTGATGGTTTGGACTGATGGTCCTTCTCTGGAGTGGAGTGGCAGACTGATTTCCTTACCCCTTCCTTCTACTTATATCCCAAACCCTCGCCTTTCTTCCCAGCATGTCACACAGCCTCTGCTACTCCTAGGCAGACAGGCTATGAGAGGCCACGGGTAGATTCACCAGCAGAGAACAAAACAGGCCTTCAGACAGCATCCAAAAGACGACAAAGCAGGAAATCCCTTGTTCCAGTGAATATCCTCGAGGGCTTTTTGTTTCTCAAGCCTTGCATGAAGAATCTTACAGTTTGAGTAACACTGTCTTCCAAGAATCCAGGATTCCGGCTGTTATTCATAGTTCTACCCATTGACGGCAAAGCAGACTTGTTGCGGGCAATGAAATGCAAGCATCTGTTTCCTGAATGGTTGATGAGCAGTACTTTTGGACCTCTGCAAACCCATCACTTGCTTATTACAGGGGAAGCCTTGGAAGGAGATGAAAATATTGGGGGGCAGGGGGGTTTGAAAATGGTCAAGAGGCAGCAGTCACAACAACAGCATTATTATTATTATTATTATTATTATTATTAAATATGATAGCTGACATGAGCTCTTACTGGATGGCATGTACATTCTAAGTGCCTCCCAGGCATGACTTCTTTGGCAATTCCTAACTTAACCTGATACAATTTATTATCCATACTTAAATGGTGACAAAACAGAAGATTAAAAAGGTAACTTGCAGGGACGCCTGGGTGGCTCAGTTGGTTGAGCGGCTGCCTTCGGCTCAGGTCATGATCCCAGCGTCCTGGGATCGAGTCCCACATCGGGCTCCTTCCTCAGCGGGGAGCCTGCTTCTCCCTCTGCCTCTGTCTGCCACTCTGCCTGTGCTCCTTCTCTCTCTCTCTCTGACAAATAAATAAATAAAATATTTAAAAAAAAAAAAAAAAGGTAACTTGCAGAGGATCATAATTCAGTGGAAGATTTGGAATTTGAATGCAAGTCTCTTAATATCAGAGCCCAAATACCTAGTCATCACATTATATTGCCTGCGATTAAAAATAGAAATAGGGATGCCTGGGTGGCTCAGTTGGTTGGGCGGCTGCCTTCGGCTCGGGTCATGATCCCAGCGTCCTGGGATCGAGTCCCACATCGGGCTCCTTGTTCGGCAGGGAGCCTGCTTCTCCCTCTGCCCCTGCCTGCCACTCTGTCTGCCTGTGCTCTCTCTCTTTCTCCCTCTCTCTCTGACAAATAAATAAATTAAAAAAAAAATAGAAATAAATTATGGACATTGGGGAGGGTATGTGCTATTGTAAGTGCTGTGAAGTGTGTAAACCTGGCGATTCACAGACCTGTACCCCTGGGGCTATACATTATATGTTTATTAAAATTTTTTTTTAATTTAAAAAATAGAAATAAATAAAACTACTTGGAAATTCTTCTATATCTAGAACCCTCCTTCAAGAAAAGCAACATGGATAAAATGGAGAAACCCTTACCGTCGAGATGGTTTTTGTTTGGGTCCAAACAATGGCACTTTTTGACTGAGTGATCTTGAACGACCCACTTAATCATGCCTGAAAGATGGTGCCTCATTTATAGAATGAGGATAATGATTCTCATTTTGTAAGGTTTCAATAAAAACAGAAAATGGTAAGAGATGGAAACAGCAACTCTAAACTCTAAAATGCTAAACAAGTGTCACTTACTGTAAGTCATTTTTGCAATGCTGTCATTGTCTGCTCAATGCCAACCGTGAACTGATACTGACCGGCACTATGAGACCACAGACAGGAGATCTGTGTATAGCATCAAATTCTGAGCATCCAGTTTCTACTAAAGTGAAATAGCTTGTAGCAGACCAACACTCCCACCAAGAAAAATGATAAAAAGCCAGTAACATATCAAAATTCATCTGTTTGAAAGCATCAGTGTGTTTCTATGGCAGCCAGAATTTAAAATCCAGACCCCAGAGAGAAGGAAAGCTCACAAAGATGAGCCCAATTGTCTGCATGCTGATGTTTTCCACAGGATATTTGTCAAAATTATTGGCACAGGTTAAGAAGCTGAAAGAATAGGCAGAAGCAATCGTTACAAGGGGTTACAAGGGATAGAAACCAGCAGAGACAGAGGCAACTGCATGGGGCTTGGGTTAAAATAAATTGGGGTTCAGGGATGCCAAGTTAACTAGATCTTGAGAAACAAACATCAGAGACAGAAGGAAAGAACAGAGAAGTGAGACCAAGTTCAGTACCACTCTTCCTCTTGAAGCATAGTCTATGAAATGTCACAGGGCAGAAAGCTAAGGAGCCAAACTAAAAGGGAGAAAAAAAAAAGGAAGAGTTCCAACAGTCTTACAGTGCTGGAGAAACAGAACTTAGATGTGAAGATCTGTCAATGGGAAATAATTCTAGGAAATACCATAGGCTCTAAATTGGGACACAAAGAGGGTGAGACCCTAGGATTGAAGCTGAACACGAAAGGTAAACTGAGCCTTTCAAGGACTGTAATCCAACTTCAGGTCCACTCTGTCCATAATGGTAGGAGATGATCTTTCTCCTGCCAGCTGCCACAGAAAGGACTGAACCTTCACTGAAGAACAAGAACACCATCCAGAGTTTTTACAATTTAACATCCACAATGTCCAACATCCAAATGAAATTACCAGGCACATCAAAAACTAGTATAACGGGAAAAAGAGACAAACAATAAAAAGAGACTCACAAGTGATTCCTTTATTGGAGTTAAATTCTGAGACTCGCACTTTAAACTTTGACTGGAATGGCCAATAGAACAGATGAGAATTTGACCACATAATTTAAATCTATAAAGAATAAAACAGAAATTCCAGAACTAAAAACTACAATAACTGAAACTAAGAACTCAGCCAGCCAAAAGAACATGAAAGAGATTATTTGTAACCCTGGGAAAATTTCATCACATATGGAATTTTGGTCCTTCAAGAGAAAAATAGGGAGATAGGAACCTGATCAAGATCTAAACAGACAATAGCTCCAAATTTTCTAAAACTGGCAAATGACCTCAAGGTATGGATTCATGAAGTGATACAACACCCTATAAGGATACCTACAGAGAAAATTACATCTCACTACCTCACATACAAACTGCTTCAGATGAAAGAAAGAAAATTTTCAAAGCATGGGGGTGGGCTGGGGAGACACATATCCTCACAGGAGCAAAAATTAGACTAACAGCTGATTTTTCACTGCAATACTGGAAGCCAGAATATGATAGAACAGCAAAGTTCAAGTGCAGAAGGAAAGTAACTACCAACCTAGAATTCTATACTCAAGAGAAAACACTGTTCACAAGTAAAGGTGAAATAAAACCATTTCCAAGATAAAATAAAATAAAAACATTTCCAAACAGACAAAACTTCAGCGAGCTCACTGCCAGCACACCTGTGCTCAGGAAATACTATAAGGAATTATTAAGGAAGAAAATGATCCCAGACAGAAACACAAATGCAGAAAGAAATTTTTAAAAGTTTAAATATGAGGATGAATTTAATGAAACATTGACTGTACACAAGAAATATAATGTCTTGTGGTATAAATATTATATGTTCAATTAACATGCATAACAACAATAACACAGAAGGCTGGAAAGGGTAGAAGAGGTTAAAATGTTCTTTAACCTTAGCATTATTTGTTAATTGATTAGTAGTAGGCCATGATATTCAAAGATTCATGTTTTAATCCCTAGGGAACCCCTAGAAAAATCTACAAACTAATACAGGGTGATAATGGAATAATTTTTTAGATGTCCAACTAACCAAAAGGGAAGCAAACACACACACACACACACACTGGGAAAATAAACAATGGCATAAAAAATGCGACATATCAGCTATTAAAGTAAATATAAATAATCTAAATGCACAACTTAAAGATTCAAAATGAATTAAAATAAATTACTTTTTACTGATTTTGTAAGACATTTCTTTCATATAAGAACAATTAAAGGTTGACAGTAAGGGGTGGGGAAAAGTTACTCCTTCCAAACACTAAACAAAAGAAAGTCAATGCAGCTGTGTGTGTGGAGGGCAAGGCAGTTGTTAAGGCAAGACACCTAACTAAAGATAAAGAACATTTCACGCTAATAAAATGGTCAGTTCTCCTGGACAACATCAACCTTCTAAATCTGCCCACAACTAATAGCATAACATCAAATACATAAAGCAAAAAAAACTGATAGAACTACAAGAAGAAATAAGCAAACAGACACAATAGAGGACTTTCACAAACTCTCCAGTAACTCACAGTTAACTGGTAGAAAAAGCAGAGCAAAATATCAATAAAATTTTTTTCTACAGAGAGAAAGAAAAAGAGCACCCATAAGAGCAGGGGATGGGGTGGGGCCAGAGGGAGAGGAAGAGAGAATTTTAAGCAGGCTCCACACCCAGTGTGGAGCCCAGCCTGGATTCCAATGCAGGACTCGAACTCATGACCCAGAGATCATGACCTGAGCTGAAATCAAGAACTGGATGCTTAACTAACTGAGCCACCCTGGCACCCCACAGAATTTTTTTTATCTTAATAAGATTAACAGTATTTACCTAATTGAAATATATAGAACACAACACCCCAACAATTAGATCATACACGTTTATATGGTTGTTTTTAAAATATTATCGTATTCTGGATTATAACGTGAGCCCAAGCAAACATCATTCAGAGTATAATATCTGACTACGTTAAATGTAGCAACAACCCGGTAACAAAAGAAAAACAGGAAATCAAAATGTTTGGAAATTAAACAACTAACATAATTGTTAGTAACCGTGGGTGACAAAAAACATATTAGCATGGAAATTAGAAAATATTTTTCCCTGAATATTAATGAAAATACAATTGGTAGAATATAGCTAAATTGTTTAGAGGGAAATTTATCATATTAAATGCATCTATTAGGAGAGAAGAAAAGCCAAAAACAATTATCTAGTTATCTAGGTCAAAAAATTAAGAGCCAAATAAACTAAAACAGGAGAAGGAAAGAAATAAATACAAAGTGCAAATCTCATATGAAAATAGAGAAAAATCAAAGAAGTGTAAGTTGGTTCTCTGAAAAGACTACAAAATAGATACAAAAAACACCTCACAAGACAGTCAAGAAAAAATGAGAAAAAAGCATAAATTACAGTACCAAGAGTGAAAGGAACACAACATCATTACAAATCCTACAGACACTTAAAAAGATAATCTAAAAATATTGGGGTGCCTGGGCGGCTCAGTCATTGAGTGTCAGCCTTCAGCTCGGGGTGTAATCCCAGGGTCCTAGGATGGAGCCCCATGTCAGGCTTCCTGCACAGTAGAGGGTCTGCTTCTTCCTCTGTCCCTTCCCCCCACCCTACTCATGCTCTCTCTCTCTCTCACTCGCCCACTCTTGCTGTCTCAAATAAATAAATAAGATCCTTTAAAAAAAAAAAAGGTAATGTAAGTATATTAAGAATAACTCTCTCTGGGATGCCTGGGTGGCTCAGTTGGTTAAGCTGCTGCCTTCGGCTCAGGTCATGATCCCAGCGTCCTGGGATCAAGTCCCACATTGGGCTCCTTGCTCGGCAGGGAGCCTGCTTCTCCCTCTGCCTCTGCCTGCCACTCTGTCTGCCTGTGCTCGCTCACTCTCTCTCCCTCTCTCTCTGACAAATAAATAAATTTTAAAAAATTTAAAAAAAAAAGAATAACTCTCTCCAATTAACAGGGAAAATTTTGGAACAACACAATTTGAAAAACTGGTCCAAGAAAAAATGATAAATCTGAAATAATCCTTATCAATTAGGGAAATTAAATACACATAAAAACTTCCAAACACAGACATCTCCAGGCCTTGATAGTTTCATCTGTGAATTTCTCCAAGCATTTAAGTTATAGTTAACATATAGTTAACATTAGTTACAATTAACAGTCTTACACAAAACCTTCCTATTAAAAAAGAAAAAAAAATAAGAAACCACAAAATACTTTCCCAACTTGTTTTGTGAGATCAGCATTATCTTAAACAACAATCAAACTCTGACATGACTGGTACTAGAGAGGAAAATTACAGAGCCAGCTCTTTAATAAACATGGATGTAAATATGCTATATAAAAACTACTGTATCGGGGCGCCTGGGTGGCTCAGTGGGTTGAAGCCTCTGCCCTCGGCTCAGGTCATGATCCCAGGGTCCTGGGATCAAGCCCCGCATCGGGCTCTCTGCTCAGCCGGGAGCCTGCTTCCCCCTCTCTCTCTCTGCCTGCTTCTCTGCCTACTTGTGATCTCTGTCTGTAAATAATAAATAAAATCTTTTAAAAAATAAAAAAAACTACTGTATCCTGTCAATGGAGTGTAACATCTCATTATTTCTTTAAAGAAAATCAGTGTAACTCACCACATTAACAGAAAAAGAGGAAAAATCTACCAACAGATGTATAAAAATCATCTAATAAGATACAGTACTGATGGGGCACCTGGGTGGTTCAGTGGGTTAAGCCTCTGCCTTCGGCTCAGGTCATGACCTCAGGGTCCTGGGATCGAGCCCCGCATCGGGCTCTCTGCTCAGCGGGGAGCCTGCTTCTCCCTCTCTCTCTGCCTGCCTCTCTGCCTACTTGTGATCTCTCTCTGTGTGTCAAATAAGTCAATAAAATCTTTAAAAGAAAAAAAAAGATACAGTACTGATTCATGATCATTTACAAGCAAATTATCAATAAAATTATATTTCCTTTATCTGATGAAAAGCAACTTAAAAACCGTAGGGCAGGGGCGCCTGGGTGGCTCAGTTGGCTAAGCGACTGCCTTCGGCTCAGGTCATGATCCTGGAGTCCCGGGATCGAGTCCCGCATCGGGCTCCCAGCTCCATGGGGAGTCTGCTTCTCCCTTTGACCTTCTCCCCTCTCATGCTCTCTCTCTCAAGTAAATTAAAAAAAAAAAAAATGGGGCAATTTTCATAATCAAATTTGAAATGCTGAAAGTTTCTTCTCTGAAATAAGGAACAAGACTAGGCTGCTTTCTCTCCCACTGTTACCCAACAATGTATAGAAGATGAAGTGCCATAAGACAAGAAAATGAAATGAGAGGATTAGAAAAGAAAAATAAAATTGTCACTATTCACAACTCACTGGCTTCTACCTACAGAAAATCCAAAAGAATATACATACAGATTATATTGCTCTCCAATCAAAATCAAAATCAAAAACAGCTTGCATTTCTCATTACTAGTAACAAATGATTATAAAGTGAAAAAGCTTTAAACCCACCATTTGCAATACTATCAAATACTTAGGACTAAATCTAACGAAAGATGTGCAGGACCTCTACACAAGAAACTAGGAAATATTATTGACATAAATTAAGACATCTTCATAAATGGAAGGCTATATCATATTCATGGGTTGAAAGACCAATTAAATAAAGACGCCAATTTTTCTCACAAATTAGGTTCTAGCCTTGATGTAATTCCAATCACAATCCAATAGCATATTTTTGTGAAAATTGACACGATGCTAAAATATATAGGGAAACATAAGGAACCAAGAAAAGATAAGACAGTCATGATGAAAAGGAGCAAACCCTTTAAGGGCTTAGATATAGAGATATCAAGAGTTATTATAAAGCTGCAAGAACTAAAATGGTGTGAAATTGGCTCAGGAACAGACAAGCAGTCCAGCAAAACAGAAGAGAGTACAGAAACGGACCAACAAATATACATCATTTGATTGGTGACAAAAGCAGCATTACATAGAAGTGGGGGTGGGGGCTGAGTAGGCTTGTCAATAAATGGTTCTGTGTCATCTAGATACCCTACCAGAAAGAAGTGAATAGGAGAGGAGAGGAGAGGAGAGAAGGGGAGAGGAGAGAAGGGGAGGGGAGGGGAGGAAATGGGAGGGGAGGGGAGACAATGGATCTGTACCTCTACTTCACCAAAAAGCTCAATCAAATATGAATTATAGATCTAAGTTTGAAAAATATTAATAAACCATTAAGAAGGTATAGAATATCTTCATGACCTCAAGAGAAAAATCTTAATTTTTTTTAAAGATTAATTTAGTTATTTTAGAGAAAGAGCAAGCAGAGAGGCAGAGGGAGAGGGAGAAACTTTAGCAGACACGGCACGGAGCATGGAGCCCAGTGCAGGATCGATCCCAAGACCCTGCGATCACGACCCAACCGGAAACCAAGAGTCAGACACTCAACCGACTGCCCCACCCAAAGGCCCCAAAATCTTAAATTTTTAAGTGGATTTAGAAAAGCACTTATTACAAAGAAAGATATTGATATATTAGGCTACATAAAAGTTAATAATTCCTGGTCACAAAGACAACATGAAAAGAATTAAAGTGTATGTCACAGACCGGTTGAAAATATATTCAACACATATATCCAACAGAGGACTTTAATCCAGAGCATATAAAGAACATCTATAAATCAACAAGAAAACAAAGCAAACCATTAAAAACAATGGTAAAAACCTTGAAATGCAACTCACAAAAGAGTACAGCCAAGTGTTGGGTTAGTATATAAAAAGTGCTCCATCTCGTTAGTCATCAGAAAAATGCTAATTAAGACCACATAAGATACACTACAGCCTGGGCACCTGGGTGGCTCAGTGGGTTGGGCATCTGCCTTTGGGTCAGGTCATGGTCCCGGGGTCCTGGGATCGAGCCCCACATCGAGCCCGCTTCCCCCTTTCTCTCTGCCTGCTTCTCTGCCTAGTTGTGATCTCTGTCAAATAAATAAATAAAATCTTTAAAAAAATTAAAACAATAAAATAAAATAAAACCTTTTAAAAAATCCATTTCTACTTCTTAATTGTCTTTTCATGAGATAATAAGAAAGAAAAATCTTTGGACCTGGGATCTTTTATCAGCGAAATGAAAAACTGGACTAAATAAATCTTTGTGACTGTCGTTTCAATGTCTTCCGATGGGAAGCACCCAGGCCCCCACTACCAGACCAGGAATTTTGGAGTGAATTAATTCCCTGAACCCCACACGACCCAGGCCTGGCCAGAGGGTTCCATCTCCTGGCCACATCACTGACTGATTAAGAAAGGAGCATGTAACCCAAACAGGACCAGTGATTTGAGGACAGCTTTTCTCATAGCATTATGTGGTAAGAACCGCAAACTTTGCCACTGAGATTAAAAACTAACTAGTGGGGGCGCCTGGGTGGCTCAGTGGGTTAAAGCCTCTGCTTTCGGCTCGGGTCATGATCCCAGGGTCCTGGGATCGAGCCCCACATCGGGCTCTCTGCTCCGCAGAGAGCCTGCTTCCTCCTCTCTCTCTGCCTGCCTCTCTTGCCTACTTGTAATCTCTGTCTGTCAAATAAATAAATAAAATCTTAAAAAAAAAAAAAAAACTAACTAGTGAACATTACCCTTGGCATTGCTATCACCTTGTGAAATTCAGCCTGAGAATAAAGAAAAAGTAGAAAAAAAGCAAAAATGGTGATGATGATGATAGATATTCAGATAGACAAGAAGGCGATGATAGAGGGAGCCAGACAGACAATACATAAATAATAGACGGACAGAGAGAAGAGAGAGAAATTGATTATTGACAGACATTGACTTGTCATGACATATATTTGAGAACATGAATACAGTCACATCCAATCTTGGACTTTCCAACTTTGAGAGTCAATCAACTCCTTCCTTTGCTTGACGCAGGGAGTGGGGGTTTCTGTAATTTGCAGCCAAGAGCCCTGAGTGTTACAATTTTCAAGGCCACTTCCAGCATTAAGACCACGGCTCCGGCAGTGCATTCCAAATTTTTCCAAAGAAGCATCCCTTATGGGCTAAGCAGAATGAACAATGCACTCAAAAGTCAAGCCCTTCCACTAAGCTGCTTGATGTTTCTTTGAAGTCTCAGAGATTACTTTTTAGAAATATAAGCAGAAAATCAAGTGAATTTTCCAACTTGCACCATGATATTTTGTCTTTTTTTGGTCAAGATTTATTTATTTATTTATTTGACAGAGAAAGAGAGAGAGAGAGAGAGAGAGCAAGCACAAGCCAGGGGAGCACCAGGCAGAGGGAGAGAGAGAAGCAGCTGAGCAGAAAGCCCGACGTGGGGTTTAATTCCGGGACCCCCGGGATCATGACCTGAGCCAAAGGCAGATGCTTAACTGACTGAGCCACCCAGGTCCCCTGATACTTTGTCTTAATACAAAAATATTTCCTCCGAATTGTCAGGTATGCGCCGCATGCTTCTGGAAGTTTCTCATGCCACCTGTACTCAGTACCTTGCACTCCTACAGATAACATCCCCTTGTTTGAAAAGGACCGACATAGGGAAGGGGTTATGGGCTCAAATTCCCACAGGGATCAAGCACATAAGACACAGGGTGCAGGAGAAGGAACACAAGCCAGTCTGCGGGGGGAGGCCCCCACTCAGCTTCACTTACTTGTGGTTCTGGGAAAATGTCTTTTAAATCCCCATGCAGGCCAAACACACCCAGAGCATGAAAAAAGTCAGGGCAAAACCACCCCCCACCTCGGATTTAGAACACAGGCAACTACTTGACGCCGTTGCTGACATCCGCTGTCCAAATACCCTGTATTTGTCTTCTTAGAGAAGATCCATCTTTCAAACAGAGGTAAGGCAGAGAAGCTTTGGTATGTATTTATTTAGTGAAACTATATTATACTTTCTGAAAATCAGATGGCTTCATCTGTGCGATCTCTAGGAGGAAAATTATCCTAACAGATACACGCACATACTGTATGACATTTTGAATAACCTCGAAGTTTCAGCCTCAACCGGCAACGTTTGAGTTGCTTTTAATCTAGCAAGTATGAAGAAGAGAACAATCTGGCAGCTCCTTCTTGACACCTGTCAGAGGAAGGATTAGGGTCCTCTCATGAGAAGCTGGTGTTCATGAAAGTTTTTTTTTTTCCATTTTAGGCTACCGAGAGCACACCCTCACAGCATGGGCCCATGGCTATCACTCTTGAGACAGATACCAGCCTCTGAAATCACCATGTGTTTTTTCCACACAGTTATTTCTGGTGCTTGGGTTTGGTTTTGTTTTTTTAATAACTTGTTATAATCAGGCATTTGATCTGAACTTCGTAAGGAGAAGGAAAAAATTTAAAAACCAACAGCAATGACCTTTCCAATTACGTACTGTGGCTCTTGTACAAGAGACATTCATGCAATGGTTTGCCTGGTTTACTTGTAATACATCGTCTTTTATGGGGAACAAGATTGCCTTGTGCAGGAGAGTCCGTTGTCAAGTCACAAGCAAGGTTTAATGGGGGTAGACTGAACAAGCAGAGAGTTATCTCCTCCGCCACCCAAGGGTCCTCCAGTGTTTTAGTTACAAATCATTTCAGAGTAAGAACAATGGTAATAAAGGTAACGATGTAAGAATTGGAATTGAGTGTGATCCTCGGGACATCGGTTAAGGGCCTTATGTGATCCTCGGGACATCGGTTAAAGGCGTTTTTATGTAATCCTCTCAACCTTTAGGGCAGGTATTGGTAATCTCCCCTTCATTCCGGAGGAGACCCAGGCTCAGAGGAGTGACTGGAAGCTCCCAGCAGCTACAGAGACTGGGCTCCAGCCCACATCTGATGCCAGAAACTTTGCTTAACCACTTGGCCCTTCACTGCCTAGAAAGTTGGAGGGCCTTCCAGAAATCGACCACCCAATCTTCTATTCTTACAATCCTGCCAACTTCCTGATCTCTCCCCCAAATCTGGCCACTGTCCACTCTTCCCCAGTGAACATCACCACCTTCCATTTAGATGCTCAAGCCAGAAACCCAGGAGACTTTACTGATTCATATTCTTCCTCCCCACCACTGCCCCCACCGCCCCCCTGCATAAATCCAATGCCACTCCAAGACCACTTCATTCTACCTCTTCAAAAGCAATTGTATCAATTCATTTCCCTACATCTCGACCACCAACAGCCTTGTCCAAACCACGAAATATTGCACAGCCTTCCCCTTCGTTCTCGTCCATGTCTGACCTGCTTATCAGTATGGCTGAGTGATCTTTTAGAAATGCAGTGCCACCCCTTCCCGCTCAAAATAACTTAATGGTCGCCTGATACTCTCTGAATGAAGACTGGAATCCACACATGGCCTAACAGGGCCCCACGTGAACCCCACCCGCTTCTCTCTCCGTCTCTTCAGCCACACCAGACTCCAGGTTTTCTGAAGCTCAGGTCGCCTTCTGATCACAACTGCTGTGCACACTGTTCCCTCTGCCCAGAATTATCTTCCTTTCTTCTTCACCTGCTTAAAACCTATTTCCCCTTTCAAATTCTGGCTCATGACCATCTCTTGAGGGAAGCTGAGACAGGGAAGGTCTGACCGGGTCAGCCCCCTCTCCCAGAAAAACCCTTCTCTCATTGGAAACACAAACCAGACCTGCAATGTGGTATTTGTGTGTGAGACTTAGTGAACAATGGGCTGCTTATTTGGACTAAGAGGAAAAAAATTCTTTCTGAACGCCTGCAGTCTCTGCATTAACACACTCAGGGGCAGGATGGAGACGTGGTAATCATGGTAACTGCACCTGCTTCAAGGTCAGAGACCAAAGTTTGAATCCTGACTCTCCTTACCAGCCTTGTGACCTTGAACGAAACACATGAACTCCCCGGTGCTCAGGTTTCTCAGATGTACCATGAGGCTGGTGTCAACACCTCTCCCTTCCCAGGATCAAGGTTAAATGAGGCAGAGACGTAAGGGTACCCAACCCGCAGCTCTTGCCACGGGGTAGGGGGTCAACCGGCATTTGCTGGAGACTCACGTACAAAAACATGGATTGATTTCCAACAAATATTGTTAAGATAAAAAAACAAATTGCAGAACGCCTGGCTAGCTTGGTCAGAAGCACATGCGACCCTTGATCTCCGGGTCATGAGTTCAAGCCCCACGTTGGGTGTACAGATTACTAAAAAAATAAATAAATACACTTCCAAAAAAAAAAAAAAAAAGGGCAAATTGCTGAGCACTACATAGTACAGCTCCACAGGGTCAAGGACCTGAAATGATGTAGTTCAAATACAATATGGGCGTGGAGTTGGAGAAAGGGGGCTGCGGTGGAGAAAGGAAATGAAGGAGAGGAGAGGGGACCTCAACCTTACAGGAGGCCCATGTTATTTCTCTGAAAAGCGTAACATAGTCAGAGATGCATGCAAGAGCTCAACGCTGAATAGCCAACCAGGGCTGATCTCTCTGGCCGATGCACTAAGCCATGACCCTGGTTCTGTCCTGTTACCACAACAGCCCTCTGGGCCCAGAGCTAGACCTCAGTTAGCAGAAGAAATGAATGGAAGATATATCTTAAACAAATAAGGGAGAAATAATGGTAG